>JAODAH020042835.1:0-56278 GCA_027574865.2 Coproporus ventriculus | reverse complement strand
TAAAATATAATAATAAAATAAATTGTTGTATAAAAATCCTAAATTAAAATAAATGTTATGTTATAATGTGCATTTTATTTTATAATATTCTTTCAGTTTTATTTAATTTAAATAAATTCCTCACTGGGAAGAAGAAAATGAAAATTTGGCGCGAAATAGAAAAAGTTATATATTTTTTATTTTATTTAAAATAATTGTAAAAACAAATGCGTTGTTATAAAAATTTAATGAACCAACTAAGTTTTAAAATCCTTTTGGAAAACAGGGAACCCTTTTAAAATACTTCTTATTCTTTTGAAACCGCACATTTTTACAGGAGACCACCATCTCCTAGCGATAAACCCCTGAAATAATTCTTCGGGACATGATGCCAGTTTCTACAAATATTTAAAAACCGCAAAAATAAATTCATGAAGAAATCATTTCTTTTATGTAATAAAATTAGTTTATTGCTTGACGCTGAACTGAATATATAATGTACTGGTGTTTACAATAATTTGTTTAAATTTGTGAAATTAGTTTCATATGTGAAAAGTTTGTAAATTGTTATTTTTAAGTATGAGTAATCGGAAATATTTTTTCGAAGATTATTTTTAAAAGATTGAGAAAATATTTAATGATTTGAGTAATGTAGTTAAATTTAGTTTGGAGCCAATGATTATGAAATGGGCAAATAGTTTTTAATTACGCTCTGTGTAGTTCTACAAATTTTTAAGGGTTTCAAATTTGAATAATATACAAATAAAAAATTAAATTTGGAAATGTGAAATTTCTTATTATCTTCAAAAATAAATGCAGAAAAGTTAGTACATAAAAAAAACTGTAAATGTAAATCTACACGATTTTTTTTGAAACAAAGAAGGATATGTGGACAAAAGATGTTTTGGTAGTTCAAATAGATTTCTTTAAATGACCTTTGGTAGATGTAATGGAATAGGAGTAACTGCAGGAAACTTCAGTCTGGTTTCATTATTTGCTTTTTTCAGTAGTTTAGTGGATGACATCGTGACAAAATAATCGATTTAACAATAAAATAACCTATATTTATGTTGTTTTCCTGCCATAATAACAATGATTTAATGTGGTTTCTTACAAAAGTGAACGAAAAAACTTGAAAGCTAAATGTATCAATTAAATCTGGATAAGAATTTGTGTTTATTTTAACTTTAATTGTCCTGGGGAGTCAAGCCGGGCCAATATGGCTGCAAACAATAACCAGAATGGATGGTTAAATAGTTTAGGGATTGGATATGGGACTCCTCTCAGTGTTGTTCCAGAACAACAAGCAGGAACTTCAGATGTTAATCAATTTGAGCAGCTGGACAGGGCAGCCACGGGCAGTAACACTTTAAAAGTAAAATTTCCAAAACAAAAACAAACCTTTTAAGTTGTCTTTTAAATGTTTTCTTATTTTTTTTACAGAGAAACCCAAAAATGGAACTTACTAAGAGCGATTTACTTAAATTAGTTACTTATTTTGAAGGGGAGATACAAGCTAGGGACATTGCAATTGCAACGCTTAAAGTAACATATTATTTCAATCGATTAAATTCCTTTAATTATATTTTATTTTTTCAGTCAGAAAAATTAAAACAAGTTGTCAATATGGGACGGTATAGGCCAACGGCTATTGCAGATCCGTATAATGCACTCTTACGGGATTGTATAGTTGATGGACCAAATGCCAAACCTGCAGTTAGTGAACGTGATATACAACAAGCAGCTGAACAACAATTACAAGCTCTTGAACAGGTAAACTATCTTTAAGGTTAAGCAGTTCTACTTACATAGTTTACTGCTATAATTTTTGGGGCCTCTGATTCTCGTTGCAGTTTGGGTAGGTGTATGAGAATTAAATTCCAACTCATTGAATAAAATAAAAAAAAAGATTCTTAATTACCATGAGCAATGATTGTTTATAAACACGACTGTTTCATGCTACGAAAATTTTTCAATCAAATTTGTTTATATGTTTTCATTGAACAAGTGATTTAATGCCGTAGAAATGAGATTTTAATCTGTTAATTGCCATACAATGAATAGGTTCTTGAATGTGTCACACCACAGTGATTGTAATATCTTTTGTAATTCATATTTATCTGTTTTATATATAGCTAGAGTTTTCGGCAAATGTTTACAGTATAATAACGATAGCCTTCATCGCAGTAGCTAGTTGGTAAGGAAACTTGTGTCAATTTCATTATTTTTCTATACCAAAAATGTATCAAGTACTATTAATTACTTTGAACAATTTAGTACCATATTTGTGAAGTTTTAATGTAATATATTGATAAAACATTAATTTGAAACAGAAGTTAAGTTTGAGAGGTTATGTTGCAAGTGTCCACTACAAAACAAATACATTGTTACAGTTTACTTAGAGCATAATTTTATTTTCTCGTCCATATCACTACGAAAACAATACCGCCAAACTGTATTTTCCTGTAAATGAGTTTTTTTACCAATGTAAGTATGTTCTAACCGAAATTATTATTTGCTTCCCCTTTAAAGTATTGTAATGCAGAAAAGCAGTATTGTTCTAGTGAAGATATATTAGTATGTATCCCACTAATGTCTCATTTTGTTTACAGTAGTGGTTCCACTACTATACCTGCTTTAATAATTACGTAGCTTATCAATAACTTTAGGGGAACTCCTCAGATTTCATTTTTACAATATACTTACAAATTTGAAAACTAGTAATAATAATGAGTTGGATTAATTCACGTTTGTTCTTAATTATACCAAAGGTGCACTTTGATTATTTATTGCTCTTTGATGACAATTATTTAAGAATTTTTTTTTTAATCTTCAGTTATCTTTAAATTATTGTTCTAGTTGGCGTTACAACAACGACGAGCTCATCAACATATGGTAAATATTTTAAAAGATGCAGAAAGTAAACACAAGAAAGTGATTCAAGAATTAGAAGAAGAAAAATGTAAGCATGAACATGACACGGCCCAAGGAGATGATATTACATATGGGTTAGAAATGGAACGTACAAGACTGCGACAGGAATTGGAAGTGGAAAGAACAGCTAGAAAAAAATTGGAGAAAGAGGTTAAACGACAACAGGAATTGGCAGATGAAGAAAGGGGTCGACAAAAACAAATAGTTTTACTTTTGCTTGCCGAACGGAAGAAAATTATAGTAAAATATATAGAAGAAAGAAAGCGTAGTGAAGATTTAGCGCAGATTCTGTCCGAAGAAAAATCAAGAATCGATAGTATGGCTGAAGGTTTAGAAGAAGAAAGTAAGAAATCACTGCAGATGGAAGCGGAATTAGAAAAACAATTACATGTATTTGAAGCGGATAAGAAGAATTTAAAAACTGTTTTAGCTAATAAAGATGCAAGATGTCAGGAATTAGAGTTAGAATTGCAGAAATTAAGGGCAGAAATAGAGGTACTAAGAAACCGACCGAGAGATCCTGGTGATTCTGGTGCTCCAATGACTAGCAGTGTTGCTAAAGTTGTACAACCTACAGCTACAGTTTCAAGTGTTCCAGTTTCCGGACCAAGTAAGATTCATATATGATTTTATTAGAATTTGTTTTAATTGGTAATTTATTTTAGCTACAGGAATTGCTCAATCGGTTACTCCAGGGCAGGCAATTAGGCAAACAGCAATTGCTCCTACTACATCTACTATTAAGGTAAAATATATATTATGACTAGGAATAGGTAACAATGTTTTATTAGGTAAAAGTTGAAGCTATTCCAATTATTGTTTTTGATTGATAATCTGGTTAAATCTTTTTTGAGACTTTAAAATCACTTATGAGTTGCAAGTATATCAAGATTAATAAGTTTTTTTAAAATAACTAGTTTAAGGTGCTAAATTTTTGAAACTTGTTAGATTTTTGCTCCTTTGAAATCCTTAGGATTTTGCGGTAAAGTTGAATCATTTTAATTGTTGCAGATAAGTGTATGTAATTTGATTTTCTGATGATATTTTTTCAAATGAGTATTTTCAGCTATTTTTTTTAATTTGTTTTATTTTGTAGAAAATGTAAAATCTGTAAACGATTGAGCTCTTTTTTGTATGTTTTAGGCTTCCAATATAGCACAAGCACAACCGTCTCAAGGATTATCAGCAATTAGAACTACTCCAAATAAACCTGGATTCCATACGCCATACACGCAAAATACAGCACCGCAAACACCGCCCAAGAAAGGTTCAGTAGTTGGAAGAGGAATCCCGCCGCCAATTCCACCTAATAAACCGGTAATACCAAATAAACAGAATACTGTACGTCGTCCAGAAAATGTAGAAGCAGATAAAAAAAAACCTGGTGTGAATAAAGACGGTGCGCAAGTAGAACCAGGGCGTAGCACACCTGGAATTGAAATGTTAGGACAAGAATTAGCCGATTTTCAGCAAATGTTTGTTACAATGGCAACTAGTAATAATACTTAAAACAGAAACAATAGTTCAATATGTTTCGTATAATTTTTTGGGGTTCAACAAGACTTTCATACTGGATAATAAAAGCAAAAGTATGATGAATTCAGATTCGTCTATCTACTGTATGTGTTTTTTTATAAACTCAGGGTAGATATTGCCAAATACCACTTTTTGTAATGTTTATCACAGAAAAGATGAAAATATTTCCAGTGCCGTAACGGTACGCCATATTAATCATTTCTACCATTCAATGGCTATCCAGTGTTTTATCTAGTTAACTAACCCTTACCCCTTGTTATGTGATACTGTTACTAAAATATATATAAAGATATATATTTATACAATTATTTTCTAAATTGATAGTCAAACACTGCACTAGGCACTTTCTTTTAATAAACTAAAGCAGGGATTTTGAAATATCCTAGTCATAACATCCGAAATGACCTCTGTTTAATATTATTTCTTTATTCGCCGGTAGCTAAGTAATGAGAATTTTAAATTAATTTTTTATTTCGCTTACATGTAACCAAATTTCATGTGTACACTTAATAATGCTGATACAATTCACTGGTGGCTTTTTTTAATCTTATGGTCCTACAACAGGAACTTTTCTGGAAGTATATATATTATGCTAATTTAAGTGTACTGCATATGGAGCATTCAGTTTATTAACTTATTTTATACTTTTGACAAGTCAACAGACTTAATTTTTGATTTTTAATCCTATATTGTAGAATTATATGTATTGAAATTAATCCGCTTTTTAAATTTAAAACATAACCAACATGAATTTTATTTTGCAAATGTTTATGTGTTACATCAAATATTAATAAGTAGATAAAGATTGAAATGAATATAGAAAAGATATCTTGTTTTTACAAATGCATCATCAGAAAATTGATAACTTGAATCAGCACTCCAAAAGTGGTCACCCATTACTAGAAGGTAATGCTGATACCACTTCATTCTTTTGCCTCATTCTCCAAAATAGGAAATACTTACAATGTATAGTTTTTTTTTATAATCTAGAGACAAATCGCAAAGAACTATTGAAATTCGGCAGGAAGTTTTTTTATTCTATTCTGATGAAATTGGTTCTTTTTGAATTAGCATATCTCCTTATTACAAGGTTTTCTGATTTAACTTTTAACTTAAAATATGTTTTTTCAATCCAAAAAGTCTTATTTATAGTTTATCTATAGGAGCTAACACAACATCGTCAGCCAACCATACTATATTGACAAAATAAAGTATAATTATTATTTTCAGCAAAAATGGCACTTTATTTCTCTAGGGAATAAAATAAAGTATGTAGTAAACACTAATAAATATGAGACTGTAATTGGCTATGCGTCTTGTTAAATTCTGTCATAACCATAATAAAAAACAATAGTGTGCGTTTCCTATAAGTCCAACTTCTATTCACGTGTATTTCACATTCGGAATAAAATGTCCTAAGATTGTAAAGTATCAATCAGTGCTATATGCTGAAAGTTAGGTCATGCATAAAACTGCTACTGGGGTGTCAAATTCTTTGTTGCCCTCGTCTTCGGCTCGGGCAACAAACTTATACTCGGGCAATAAAGAACCAAAGAAGTAAATTTTGTTGTATGATTAGTCCAAGCTGTATTCACAATTATTTGCCTTGTATAAAGGTTTTCCTTATTGTGTGTGCTGGTTCAAATTATTGGTGATTCCCGGTTTAATGGGTCATTACCATGTGCAAAGTGTATTCATGAATTTAGATCCATATGGGTCATAACTAAAAAGAAAACCTGAAATTACAATAAATATATAAATGTTAAAAGTGGTAATGAGTTCCATATGTTTTTTTACAACTAAAACTGGATGCTCTCTATTATATGTAGACATTATTGTAATAAGATAGTGATTTGACAGGAGCCATTAATATTCACATCATCAAATCTTTAATAATTAAAATATCAGTGCTTGGTTTAACTGTATTAATCTGATTGGTTGTGGTTCTTATGAGAATTTATAAATCTCGGACAGAAAAAATTTACCGACTACAAGAAATTTATTTTTTATGAAGTAAATTTTTCTTATTAGTTTTTATCAGAAAGTGATATTTTTTAAAGTCACAAATGTGCCATATCAACAGCTAGGAACTCTCAATCACTTGTTCAAAATTTTAATTAAATACATTAAATGAAATTCTTTTCGTGGTTGTTGTTGGTTATTGTTGGTTCAGTCAAATCACCATCTAAATCAAATCAATGTAAAGTTATAATATTGTTTGTATAATATATTGGAAACGACTATTTTTCTAGAAATACTTAAATTGATCTGATCAGCATTAACCACATCTAAAATTTCATTCTCACTTACTAATATCTAAGACTCCAAAACATTAACACTAGCCATTTTGAAACAGCTTTAAATTATACGCTTTTTAGATAAGCCATTCATAATTAGGTTTACAATGTAGCTATTAGAATCGCTAATTTTTGTAAGAATCTTGTGTACCTCTTTGCAGGTTAAACTTTAGGAGAACTATTTCTGTTTAATTTAGGATTACCATACATTCTTTGAAAATTTATAATGACAGCTTTGTTGATTATATCATATACAAATTTTTTACAGATATTTGCAATATGTGATAATTTTTGGACATATTTACATTCACATTTTGAAATACACTATAAAATATTTTCACATACATGCATGACAACAGATTCATGAAAAATGCAGAACATTATTTGTTCAACTCAATAAGAAAATATTTTTCTTTCAGTTTCTAATAACTTAAGTTATACAGATCAATAAAAAATCAAAAAGAAAACTAATCATATTTGTACAAGAGAAACATTATGGTATAAAGAAAGTAATGTAGTTGTATATAGATAAACTTATATCAATAAAATCAAAATAAAATAGAATCTGTAGAAGCAAATTGATAAATTTCCTAAAAATGCTCTGTGTGTGAACAATCTTACACTCAAATTCACTACGAAGTTTTCGGCTGAATAATTTTAGAAAATTTACTGAAGTAATGTGCAGGACTATACCATTTTTTTGTAACCATATCCAACTAGTAACACTTGGTAGGATTGTTTTTTGACCTAAAAATAGTGTTACTAAGTAACCATTTTGTACGTGTAATAGACAAAAAATAGTTTTTGAAATACCTAAATGTAAATATGAATAAATGTTATTGTTGTTGAGAAAATACAATTTGATTGGTAGTTGTACAGCTCAATTTATACAAGAATACAAATATGTTTATCAACACTTAAACCTTATTCATTTTGCTTCATAGCTGACGTTTATAAAACTGTGTATTGTATTTCTTGTTTGTTTAATATTTATATAGTTTTTTTTTTTTAGAGATTAGAGGTTTTGAATCAAGTGCGACAAGTTAGTTTTCAGCTATCTTAGAGATTATTATCAACTAACTTTCTAAAAAGAAAAAGTCATTTAATTTTAATCTTTTACATTTATGTTTAATGTTTAATTATGTACCCCAGTATTCTTAAATTTCTAAACAATTTAGTGAGAAAATAAATGTTACTTAAATAGAATGTTTGGTAATCCTATCATCAACTCAACTTGACTGATGCCGGTTTTATATGCAGCTAACTGAATAAAATATGAACAATAGCAATAAATTAAAATTTTTCTGTAAATAGTGCTTAATAAAATGTGATATGCTTATTTGGAGTCAAATTGATGTAATAATTAGATGTTGTAGTGCGAATAATAAAAACTTCATAAAAAGCAATATGTGCTAGGTGAAGAATTTTGCATTAAAATAGGCACAAAAAATTAAGCCTTAAATCAAATTGATTACATGAAAGCGAATCATTTTGAACAATTATTAATTTATAAAATATATTTTTTATATAATTATTTATTTTGTGATTGTTTTATTATGTGTGTAAGGGTAATATGTGCGATTGCAGTGTTTGAAAAAATTGAGAGGAATAATTGTAAATTGTAATTATTATTTTTGTACAAATAGGTATATTTTCTAGGTTTTTTTTTTTAGTTTCTGTGACTGTGAACAGTCCTGATTGTGTTTCACTTATACTAAGCTTATTATAACTTAATTAAATTATGTAAAATAAGCTAGTCTATAGTTTAGTCTAGCTGTCCAAGTAAAGTGATAGGCAGTGAAAAAAAATTATTTGTCAATGAAGTGAATCATTTTAATTTACCAATATGCAACTTTCAGTTTTTATAGCCCTATGTATTGCGATCTCAAATGTATTGAGTAATCATAAAATGTAAGTACCTAAAGAAATCAATAATTTAATTATGTGCTTATATATAGAATAAAAAGGTATATGATCAATACATACACATTTGTTTGATTTCATTTTTTAGTTCCAATCATACTGATAAGGATTTTATTTATGAAGAAACCAGTCTCTCCTTAAGAGATATTTTACCTGTAAGGCAAAAGCTTTATGATAAAAATAGAGCACCTAAATTACAAGGACAAGCGACTATAGTTTATTTCCATGTTACTGTTTTATCTTTGGATTCAATAAATGAAGAATCAATGGTAAATATGCCATCTAAGAAAATATTAAATATTAATATTTGAATATCATGTTTCAAAAATCAATCAGTATTTAGTTTAAAGTGATATTGAACACTTAAAAATTAAGATTGTTTAATTTACAGCTGTTTTGGGTATTCCTATATATTTTAGAATATCTTAATACATATAGTTTTAATGATTTTTATTTATAAACTTTTTGAAATGTTAATTTTACATTCTGAATGTATTTTTTATCAAAATTGTTAACAAAATATCTTTAATTTGGTCCTCAAACGCGCACCTCTGCTATTTTAACACAAGGCACTTTTTGGTTGAATTATTTAAAGGTCCAACCGTTTTGCTCGGTTGGTAATTATTAGTTAAGTTGGTCGTGTCTTATAAACACCGAATTACATCAGTCAATTTTTAAGATGTGGACAGAACGTATTTGTCAACAGTGGCAGCGGTTTTGGTTGCTAAACAAAAATAGAAAAAAAAATCGTTAGAGATAGACTAAGGAGGTAAAAATATAATTCAATTCTTTACTCATTTTATGAAGATCCGAGATTCTTTTATTTGTAGAAGGCATGCTATCTATCATTCCCGTTACGTTGGCATTTTATAACGATGAAATGAGAATTTAATGATATTTTAAATTGTCGGACAACTACGATGGTTTTCTACCATACACCTCGTTTTTATCGTAGGTTTGTACTAACTGTCTTGCTTGACATGCAAAACGGTGAAAAAAGTGCGAGGTGTATGTGTCCATACAGGACTGATCATTTGACTTTATTCCTGTACGTTCATTTGTTTGGGAATAACAGCAGTAGCAGATCTGTAATATGTTAGAATTAATAATTTTCCTGTTAAAAAAAACTTTTTCTTCTTAAATTTTTAATATTATGCAACAGTCCGAGAAAACGAGATAAAAGTCCAGATTTTTGGAATAATATTTGGACGTTTTTGAAAATTGGTACGAATAGTCTTTATTTAGTACAACTTGTCAAATATAAAGTTTCAGATGACATGTGCAGAGGAAGGAGGAAATCGCAGATAAATGATCTGACAGCAACAACATTTTGCACGAATACAGACGAACCTCTGACATTATCAGAAATATCAAAAATTCATATTCGCAAAAATTCAGACTTACGAGATTTTGCAGCTATACTGTCGATATGTTTTTAGGTTTCTATTTTTAGGCAAAATCCCACGCGTAACGAAAAAGAGCACATCTAGGACATCTACTATCATTAAAAAGGTGCAAGAGTGGATGCAAGAAGAAAACAATAGCAAAGGAAATAAAAATGTCCAAGCGCAATATGTCCCGTTTGCTTAAAGATTACCTTAGACTTGGTGCTTATCGAAGAGCAACGGAACAAAGACTAACAGTAAATTTAAAGACCAATATGATAAAGTTTATAAAAAAGAAATCAGAACTGATTAAGCCATCACTCCGCGCATATAATAGTTTGGTGGGGCATCTACTACGAAGGGCGTACAAGGTGTTAAAACATAAATACAAGAAAATATTTTTGAGAATGTAGAGCTTTCCTTGAATGGCATATTACTTTCTGGTAAGAACTGGGTGTTTCTACAAGATTCCGCAGTTGGGCACAAAAATGGTCTGTAGATGCTGTTGAAACAATAAAAAAAAAAACAAATTTGGTACTTAAGAAACATTTTAAACTCTTCAATTGACGAGTTGTCAGCATGTTCGCGGTATTGTATTCTTGTGAACAGTGGACACTTGGAATAACATTGTAAATATATTATCTTTGGTTAGCGTTTTAATACATTTTCAGTTCTAATAAATTTCACTAACAGAATACTACAGAAAAATATTATATTTTAGGTAATAAAGTTTAGTAAAAAGAAATTTAGCAAACAAAATTAAAAGCAATGAATAATTGAAAAAATAGTTCGATATGAGTTATGTAGAGAATAATTGATTTCGGTAATGGAAGAATCCTTTCAAATGGTGAATGCGCCTGGCACAAAATATTGTTTAAAGAACTATGATGAAAGTATAATCCCCAAAAATATCTTTAACATTTTTAGAAATGATAAAATGATTTTCAAAATTATTTTATAACATATTTAGCATAATAAAATTAATATGTGCTTCTTTTAATGTACCAATTTCTAAAGAGATTTAAAACATTTAGTGGTTTTCAAGATATTAGGTAAACACAGTAATATAAAGTAAATATTTTTCTATGTTAATTATTATTTTGGGTAAAATTTCAAAGGTTTTTAATATCTGAATAGATTCGGAAATTGTAGTTTGGTTGTATCTATTATAAGTTGAATTTATTTTTAGACATATGTGACTGATATATTTCTTGCACAAAGCTGGCGCGATCCCAGATTGCGACTTCCAGAAAACATGAGTGAAGAGTACAGAATTTTGGATGTCGAATGGTTGCACAATATCTGGCGACCTGATTGCTTCTTCAAAAATGCAAAAAGTGTTACATTTCATGAAATGACAATACCTAATCATTATCTGTGGTTGTACCATGATAAAACTCTTCTTTACATGTCAAAGTAAGAAAAATGATCAAATTTATGTTTAAATTTATAATTTAAAATTTATTTTAGACTTACATTGGTTTTATCTTGCGCCATGAAATTTGAATCTTATCCACACGATACACAAATATGTTCTATCATGATTGAAAGTTGTAAGACAATATTACGTTCAGGAATTATTTGATATGCAGATTTTCGTTTTAGTGTCACATACCGATCATGATTTGGTTTTTATTTGGAATATGACGGATCCATTAGTGGTCAATTCTGAGATTGAATTGCCCCAGTTAGATATTTCTAATAATTATACTACGGATTGCACCATTGAATATTCTACAGGTACAAAAATATTTCTTCTAAGAAAGCTAAAAGTTTTTTTTTATATAAAACAAAAAATAACTAATCTAAAATTATTCAAAGATTTATCGGATTTTACTTAATTTGATAAAGGATTGTTACAAGATGCTATATAGGCTATAAAAATTATGATCAAATATGATAATTAATTTTTATTTTTAGGTAATTTTACATGTTTGGCCATAGTATTTAATTTAAGACGTCGTTTGGGTTACCATTTGTTTCATACATACATACCATCTGCTTTAATTGTGGTAATGTCTTGGATATCGTTTTGGATAAAACCAGAGGCTATTCCAGCAAGAGTTACGTTAGGAGTTACTTCACTCTTAACTTTAGGTAGATCGATATCAAACATATTAAATTATTTATTTAAAATTTGTTTACAGCAACACAAAATACGCAGTCACAACAATCTTTGCCTCCAGTTTCTTATGTAAAAGCAATTGATATATGGATGTCAAGTTGTTCTGTTTTTGTATTTTTGTCATTAATGGAATTTGCAGTAGTTAATAATTATATGGGTCCGGTTGCTACCAAAGCTATGAAGGGTTATTCAGACGAAGATCTACATTCAGCTATGAATGATTATAAGGTAAATATGTTTTGCTTCAATAAATTAATTAGATAGCATGTGAAAAACAATGACAAGTGTTAAGCTTTTGAAAATATGCGTACAACCTTTATGTGCAATAGAAATTAAACTTTGTTAAGAGGGTATAGTCAAAATGCTAAAATGATAAATCCCAAATGTCAAAATGTGAAATATTAAAACAAGTAATTATTAAATGCAAAAATCAAAAAATATTAAATGTCAGATATCAAAATATCAAATGCCAATATGTCAAATGTTAAAATGCCAAGATAAATATTTATGAGATTTAAATATAAGTTTTGGGAATGAAAATGAAGTTAAAAAATCCAGTTTTGGTGGGACTAGAACTTTTGACCTTTTGTTAAATCCCATCTTCCTGTTCTTGGATAAAACGAATTTGTTTTCAAAATAGTTTTCCTTGAAATAGTTACATTTTCTTCAAAAAATTTCAAAACGTCATTATGTATAAAACATAATTGTATAATTCAACAAATGGTTAATCTATCGTTTACCATGGTTACTAAAAATGTTTTTGGTTTTTTAAAAACTTTTCCACAAAAAGATCAAATTCTTTTCATATCCTCAAATAAAAAGTTCTACTTAAAAAAAATTTAATTCTTAGGTTTGTGAAAATAATCCTCCAATTAAAGATATCACTTTGTGAAACCTTATACAAGTGTCTATAATAGGATTACTATATACATATACTTCAGTTAATCGTAACGCTACATTTTGAAGAAAGAATTGTTACATGTACGATTGAAATTTATGATGGATGATTTAAAAAAAATCCAGAGCACCAATTTTTATCAAATCAATTATTTCAATGAGATATCGACACTATTTATAAGTTCTGTATTTTCAATAAATTTACAAAGTTTCTTTCTTTGTTATTATAAGAAAAAAATTATTTTATTCGTATAATTTATATGTACAGTATATGATTACAAATCGTAAATTTGCATTGAGGATGCGGCAGAAGCAAAATCAATAGATGATGTCTCGCTGGGGAAAGATCATTGATGTTTTTCTTGCCTATTTTTCTCATGGAAATTAATAATTGTAAATGTATTGCGGGGTTGATTCAGAAGGGAAATTGGATCTCGCGAAAGTGGGGAGAAAAATCAATGATTCTTAAGAAGGGTGGAAAGTGTCTAGACATGTGTGGGGAAATATTGCATATTTTGTATATTTTAATATATTGATGATGTATGTGTCTGGTTTTAAGGATATAGATCGTCCTCGATTTAGCACCAGCCAACCACAATATGATACATTCTGCAATGGGAGAAGTACAGCGCTATGCATCGACCAGTTTTCGCGGTTCTTCTTCCCCTTCTCATTTTTTATTTTAAATGTGGTTTATTGGTCCACTTTCCTTTGATATGGCACAAATATGTAGAATGTACGTACATGTATTTAAAATGTGTATTGTAGGAAAATGAAATGAAATTATAATAAAATGTAATAAAAATGCATGGGTATTGTGTTTGATTTGTTGGGGAATGATATAAATGCAGTGCACGTGGAAGTAGTGGCTCGCAGAGGTCGTTCGTTTTCATGATAATCGTCTGCAATCGTAGCGTCGGTTGAACCGACGTCGTCGTCCGGCTGCGTCGCCGCAGTACTCCAATAAAGTCGACGCCACATTTAGTCGGCGACCAACATTCGTGAGTTCAAAACAGACATTAAAATGTATCGTGCTTTTAAGTTCGACCCGGCCAAAACTACGTAAATAAGCATCGAATCACCGGCTCTAACCAATTCTCATTTTTACAGTTCTTAAGGAAGCGCGATTATATACAGTTCTAAGTTAAACGGGCATGTGACGTGATAGACCTTTTTCTGTTCAATAATCTCATCTCTTTTTAATAGTGTGACGTCATCAGTCATGTATGTATAACGGATTCAAGTATCCATATTTTAAGAAAGGACGAGAGGGTATAATTGCGTAAACTACCAACTATCATGAAATGGGTTTGAAGGGGTAGTGCAGGAGAGAGGCGTGAAGCCAATGCCTGCATTGCTCTTTAGGGTTTGAAATTACAACCACCGCATAATTAGGTGGTGTCATCGATTGAACTTTGCGGTTTTTGCTTTGATAATTCCATGGGTTACATAATTGGTGTTGATTGTTTTTTTAAATAAAATTTAGTGCTATTTGGTAGTTTGAAGTGCGTGCGTATTCGCGCCTAAAGATACACGCGGTGCGCAAATGCGTGCATTTGTGCGCAACACGCAATAATAAGTGCGCATATGCGCTAGAAAAGTGCGCAAAAATATAATCCTTTCTATTTTGAAAAGGTATACCGAAGTCCGCATTGCGCGGTAGGAATCAATGAAGGATACCTTCATGGTAATGGGACAGAAGAAGCAACGTGGTGCCTTCCGGTGACCTTAAGGAATGTTTATCCCAGATACTCTGCGCAGCTGCATGGTGGAGCCAGATGTATCTTCTTATCTGCAAACTCCGTCGTCGGGACAGGTGCCTTTATGCTGCTAACCTACGCCCTTTGTCCTCTCGCGTCGCCATATGTAATTAACATGATTAACATGAGTGTTCTCTGTACTTGGTTGATAGAGTTGGTGCCGTCTTCAAGGAAAATCCCTATCATTTCATTTCAATCTCCTTATTTTTTACTTTAAGCTAACTGCTGCTGATAGTAGTGACAGCAATTTTGTCATGCGAAATTTAAAAATAAAATAAAATGCCAACGCTGTTGTGTAGGGCGCCCTAGCTGAGCTAAGCTAAATCGAATGTTATAAATAACTTGTAGAGTTGCCCTTGTGTACCAAAAAACCACGTGCTTGGAATTTTTTGCAGAAACCTACCGAATTCCCATATGATCCAAAATAAACCAAATAACTAGAGTTGTAAAATCTGTAGCAGCCTCGCGCTTAAACGATTGTGCATATTCTGCATCCAGCTTGTACATGCATCATTTTATCAATTTCCTTAGATTGGCATCAACTTATTTGACCATTCGATGTTGATTGTTGTTGGAAAATCTTACCTGTTATGTTGTGTTGTTGGTGTTTGCCTATCGCTATTAAACTGAATCATTCCTTGCTAGGTACTAAAAATAGCCAAACTATTTATAATACCAGAATTTAGACGAACTTGTATAACCCGATCGCAGGAAAGTCATTTATTTCAAGCCTCTAAAACTTTATGTCCCTATTATACGGTGGATATTTAAAGATACATATATGCGCGCGATCATTATATATTAAATTAAAATATTCATTGTACACGTTCCCTATTATTGCTTCTGGAAAAGAAAAAATGCGCGGTGATCATTGATATGCATTCGAGCAACCACAAATAGGCTCACGTATTATTCTTTTTTACTTTTTTATTTACAGTATATGCATGTGAAATTTAAGCGAATTCAAACGCGTGAAAATGTTCTACTGTTTTGCATTATGCTTGTCTCTTTTTTATATATCTCTCTATGTTTCATATTACCTTCCTCTTTTTTTCTATTAAGAAATTTATTAAAAAAACGTCCGTTAATCATCATGAGGTTCGTTTTATTTAATTAAATTCATTACGTTTAGGACGAGTTTCATCCCTTCATAGAAGCTCTGCTGCCCTTCGTCAAATCTTTCTCTTATACATGGTTCAACCTTCAAGCAGCGAAACGTAAATATTACAAAAAACATGAGAAACGAATGTCTCTAGAAGAGGAACGACAATGCAAAGAAGCACTACAGGTAATTTAAATTCTCTTTTTGGATATTAAATTGCATGAGAATTAAAAAATAAATAAAAAAATAAATAAATTACTTAAAATGGTTTGAAAATGTCATTAAAAATTTAAGATTGAAAGTACTTGAGTTAGTGGAATTAAATAAAAATAATAGAAAATGATTTAATTTAAAAATCAATAAAAAGGATTAAAAGGTTTAATCTCCTTGGAAAAATATTTATTTATAGTTTTCGTAATTTTTAGTAAATTATGAAATTTCTTGATCAATTACGCATAGTGAAGTGATTGCTAAAAAGATATGAATAGATTTTGCACTTTACAAGAACAAAGAAAGATGTTGATTTTGAAATAAAACAAGTTTTTTAGTTTTTTTACCACACGGTAGACAAAGAAAGATGTTATAGAAATAAGATGAAAATCGATTTAAGTTTTAAAAATAGTTCGCAAAAAAGACTACACAAAAAGATACAAGAATAATTTCTGCATGGCAACGGACAAAGTACAAATAGAGTACACTTATACCTAGATTATATTAAATCAATAGCAATGATGACTATTTTGTGTAGTAAAACTGTATTTTAGAAAGAAATGAAGCAATTTTATCTGAATTTTCCCTTGTGATCTTGACATTAAAATAAATCTTTGTAATATATTGCAATATATTTTTTTAATTGGGTAACAAAATGTAGAACGGCGATGTATAAATAAAGGAGTGATGTTATATAGTTCTAAAATAGTTTATTGCAAAACTAATTTGGAAAATTTTCATAACGAACAAATATATTCAATTAAATCATTTGTTTACAATAACTATATGGTATAATTGTATACGTATAGATGGCGTTGCGTAACAATATTATTGTGAAAATATCTTTGAAAAATCAATATTTTTTTATGGGAGTCGCGGGCGATAATATGTTTGTAACTGATCTTAGATTTTGCGAAGATATTTCTATTGTAATTTACAAGGAAAAATAAGGCTGATACACTGATAAAAAAACATTTGTTTGGGAAAAAGTTATTTTCAGTAGTCACCAGCGTGTTATTTTAAACATTTCCTAGGCTGCGAGAAAATAGTTTATTACAAAATTAATTAAGGAAAAGATTTTTTTCAGACAAGAACATTTTGAAATAAGACTAATAATGTCTGAAAATTTTTCTCAAATGAGTTATGATATTTCATTAGTGCCTAAAATTTTATGAGCGCAAATATATTTTAGCCTAGTGTGGTATTGGATCCTAATTTATTTGCGATATATGACTATTAATTTATAAAATTTAGCAAAGATTAATAAAAGTAATTTTGGATATGAGAGTAATATTACATATCCAAACTGGTTTTAACTCAGAAATTCAATTTGTCGCTGGACCAGTAGTAGAGGAGACCGGGGCTAAACTGCACACGGGCATATTTTCCCATTTTCGATTAATTAGTTAATTTTTAAAATTCTTTTTTTTATTGTAGGGAAGACTTTCCAATTATGTTATGTTATGTTCACAAAGTAGACACATTTACTCACCAAATGCTGGGTCGCTATTTTTTTTCAAACCTAAGTTACAATGCTAGAGACAGCAAAAGATACAAATTGTTAAAATATGCCCCGGTCTTCCCTATAATGGAATCGTGTTTGCTTGTTTCAAATTTTATATAAAATCCATTTGTAGTATTTTTATATTTCACTTGTTGTTCTTAATGAATTTGCTTATTTTTTAAATAAAATTACAGAAGACGCCCATAGAATGTTTAGAATTTTATCAAAAGAAATTCGTGGAGCAGAGTTTTTACCCAGTTTGCTGTTCTAAAATATTACAATAGCTTAAAGAAAAATAAAAGACAATGTAAACTATGACAAACTACTTGTTTCAACAAAATATATTAACAGGTGGATTCGATTGTTCGAAAAGTTTGTTGAATAGAAAGAACAGACACAGAAATGGACAAATATAGATAAAGACCCAAATTCCGTGTGATAATTTGAACTTGAGAAAGTTAAATGTGAAAATGTTGCCAAGATATTTAGTTCTCATTAAAGTAATACTAAAGAAGTACTAAATAACTGATTCAAAAGGGTTTTTAGCAATTTCTTGAATTGCCAAAATACATGGATAAAATTAACAAATTAATAGCTCGTGTTTCATTATTTAATAGCCACACCTTGTAAAATATGCTCTTCTCATATAATCATGATTGGGGTTTATTATATTAATTTTGCTAATTTAATAGTACAACGAAACTGCTAAAATATGTTCTGTGGTAGCTGTTTCGTATACAATTTTAGTTTAATGCTTTTTTTTAAAGAAAACTTATTAAATTGTGTTTATTTATAAATAAAGCTTGGATTTATATGCAAAAATTGAGCAAAATATGCAGAGAAATGCGAAATTTGGAATGTTTATCGCAAAATTTTAGCTTTCTGAACTAGTTTCTTAATTTTTAAGGTTTCTTTTGTTATTTCTTCATTTCGCTTCAAGTTTCAGCTTTTCTATTGATTTGTGGTGTTTCTTTTGAGTAGAAAGCCGATTGTTTACTGAAGATGGTATTATTTTTAATTTTGATATACTAATTTTGTTAAAATATATAAAATACACATAAAAGATCTTAAACATGTAACATATGCAAAAATATGCAATTGATATTTAAATCCGAGATTTACTTATAAAGAAGTACTGCTAAAAATGTAATAGAACTGTGGATTCTTCAGATAAACGTGACAGAAATCCTAATCTAATATTTGATTTTAATTTGCTTATAATAAAATTGCTGCTTTTTGTAGAATTTATGCGAGGAAAATGAAAACGTAGTTTATTGCTTAATATTTGCATGTTTTGCAATAATCCCAATTAAAACTTTAGCTTATATAATATTTACATATTTAAGTAATAAATCATAATAAGATGGTAAAAATCCACATGGTATAGTAAGTAAACATAGTTTGAAAAGTGTTACAGATTTGAGGATGCTTATCCAATACTACAATTTTGTTGGCATGCGCTACTTCGTTTCAAAACAAACTAACATCATCATTGATAGTTTTAGTTCTGCGTGAGAATTGGCACACTTTAATAGATCGATTTTAATGTAAATACAACTTACCTGGAAATTTCATTTTCTTTCCTTATAACTTTCCAAAATGATCTGAAATGTAAACAAATAGTATGAGTAAATGCCATCATTGTTGTAAATTTAGTAAATCATATAATTTGTATGCAATTCAAGCCAGCACGCGAAATATTTATGAGGGCATTGAAATTATGGCCATCCTCATCCTACAAGAAATGCATTATAATAAGGATACATTATTTGTTCTTTGCAACAATGATCAATTGTAATAAAAACAAATGGAAATACGAGAAATGAATTACTTTAATGATTTATTGTTTTGATGTTCATTAATTTTTCATTAAAATGTAAGTAGGTTGTGCAAATTTTTTTTATACTAAATTATTTTAAATAATAAATTAAAATCGTTAGTTAAAATCATTTTTTCTTTAATTTTCCGATTTTTAGAATTTTTTTATTACCTATTTTCTGATTTTTCGATTTTCCTGTTGCTAGAATGTTTCGATATCTGATGATTTAAAAAAAAAAACTCGGAAAAAATGTGTTTGGAAAATTGCAATATTTTCCCAATATTTTTTCGAAAAATATTAGGAAAAACACAATTTGTTAAAATAAAAAAGTACAATGAAATTCAACAATTTTTTGGAAAATTACAAAAATGATAATCTATGGAAATTGCTTTTCCCCAAATATTTTTAAAAATTACTAAACTTCATTAAAATTGCAATAATCTGTTATAACCGAAAAATTTATAGAAATTTTCTTTTGATAAATCTACAAACTTAGTTGAACATTTTTTTCTTCAATTATTTGCTATACAAACTGAGGGAAAATTAAAACAATAAAAGTTTTAAAAAACTGGTTGAAGATTAAAAGTAAGAAATTTGGCAAATTAGTGAAAAGTGACAGGTTGCGATTTTCGCATCTTCCAAACGTCTTTCACGTCTTTCATGGAGTGTTAATTTGGTCTTGGGGCATAGGAAAAAATTACAGGAGCTAGACCTGGTGAATAAGAAGTGTGTTTCACAGTGGCGTTTGAATTCCGAGCTAAAAACTCATTCACAGGCAGAGATGAGTGAACAGGAGCATTGTGATGAAGGAACCACTTGCTTTACTTTCACAATTTTTGGTCAGAATTGTGTGAACGGAAGATCTTGTCATTGGAAGTTCTTCTAGTATTTAATCGGTAATTTTCAAGTGATGTGAAAAGGTACCTGTTGCAACATCCCATGAATTTCGGAGTCATTTTTTCCCAGTTTCCAAGAAACCGACTGCATCACTGTACGAACTTTTTGAACAGTTTACGTATTTTGATTTTCAAAAATAGGAAAATGTCCGATTAAATTATAAATGCTTTTCCGAACTTCTAATTTGTAAGCGACAAAAACGCCTTAGAAATCTAAGCTATCTATTATTACTTATTTTATCACCTGCTAAAAGTGCGACATAGGTTATCTAAAACGGTTACGCAAATTTTTTTCATGGCCACAAATAATAAGTTTTACTTGGAAAACTGTTAACCATAATTCTCGAATAAATCATTTTCGCGCTTTAAGTAACACTGTTAATCATATTTGAAATTTTTATTTCTTCTGAAACCAAAATACACTCATTTTAGACCAAACATACTTTCCGTATGTTGAAAAATGAAAATAGAGCATACAACTTCTCATCATTCTTAGTGGAATCTCGAATGAAAGTTTTATTCATCCATGCGAACATTAAACTCCCTAATTACATTCATTAGGCACCTTCTACAATCCTTGAAATATCTTATTTTAAAACATAAAACTAAAAATATAATGTTTGTTTTTTTCGTTATAATTTTAACTGCTGATCAAATATAAGACAGCAGTTTCTTAATAAATTTCGTTTTAAAATGGACAATAGGCTGCAACAAACTAAATTTAGCTCAGATGGGAGGAGTAAGAGTTAAACCGGTGTCGAAAATGCTTTTTCTGTGACTGTTACGTCAGTATTGTGCAAAAAGAATCTTTTATGTGACTAATAAATATATAAAATTGTAAAGAACAATTTTTAATGGAATGCAGTATTAAAGGTGGATCGTATGTATCAAAAAAATTTGATGGGATATTTTTAGCAAATGAAATAATATGGTTATTTTCGGATACTCACATGTCACATCGTGTTTAAATTAATTAGTAAATTGCACATTACCGTAGCGAAAAGTATTTCATTCCATCGCGTTTAAAAATATAGGGTCATCCGGTAAGTTGTGCGGGTCTTTTTTTAAATTAGCACACGTGTATGCCATTTTTACGTCATTGCTTAGGATTGAGTTTTGTTGCATTCTGATAACAAAAATGATTGACATTTCAGGTTAAAATATATAATGGAGAATGTGCTTGTTTGAGTATAAATTTAGATTTTAGAAAATAACTAAACAAAAATTTTAGAAAAAAATGCGAATCAAAAAACAAAACAAAAAAAATAGAAAAACTGCAAAGTATATAAGCCGAAAATTATAAAATGTAATAAATTAAATCGCAAAAATGAAAGAATTAAATGTTTTGAAAAAAATGTGATGTTCAGATCTTAATAGATTTCAAAATTCGCTTGTACATTCTTTTAAAATAATGTCAGTTATTTTGAGATTTGAAAACAGTTTTTCAAATTCCAACTATCTTGAAAATTCTGTTTCCTTAATATCTTTATTTATTTCTATACATACGGCGCCGTAAATGTTCAGGTTCAGGCTCTAAAATATTAATACACAATTCCTCTACTGCTGCTACACTGATTTTCTTCAAAATAATGTGCTAAAAGAAAGAAACAATTTCACTAGGACACGCTGTATTTCATTTTTGGGGCTTAGCAACTTGTAATATAAATATTTGATCGACCGTATTACAAAATAATAGAGGTAGGTTTGTTTTCACTTTCGAATATGTAAACATTTAGCATATTAAATTAGAAGGAAAACCGTTTAGTTTTCATAAGCGGTTTTAATTTTTTTATTTTGCAAATCAATTTCCTTTTTCTAAATGAAATGTATTTAACATTATATTTATTAATTTAATAAACCATACATTTTAATCTCTTAAAAATACTTTCAGTATTGTGATTCTTAGAAAATAAAGAGTTAAAAGAAGAAAGTATACTGAAGTACATTAGGTTAATACGGTGATTTATTTAATGACATTTATATTAAAAATTCAACCAAATTAATTTTAAATTTAGCTGATACCAATTTAGTATAAGTCCTTGTATTGAAGGTGGGTCATAAATTAATTTAATTTTAGAATGAGAAAGCCGAGGTGAAACAGAAATGGGCTTCCCGTCTTTTGGGAAAATTAAGAAAAGATATAACACAAGAATGTCGTGAGGACTTTGTGTTAAGTATAACGGGTAAACGACCTGCAGTATGTGTGCTTTCAAACCCTGACCAAAAGGGTAAAATGCGAAGAATAGACTGCCTCCGTCAAGCCGATAAAGTTTGGAGATTAGATTTAGTGATGGTTATATTATTTAAAGCTATTCCTTTGGAAAGTACAGATGGGGAAAGATTAGAGAAGAATCCAGATTGCTCACAACCGGGACTTTGTGTGAATCCTTATCATATCAATGTTTCAGTTCGTGAATTAGATCTCTATCTGGCGAATTTCATCAATAGCCATGGTAAAATTATATTTGCAAAATTAATTTCTTTATATTTAGTAACATTAAATTATTGCAGAAATTTTGAGTGGAGTGTGTTATAACAACAACAACAAGAAGGAGGACGAAAGGAAAAATAAGGGTAGGTCAATTTTAGTTAGGATTTTGTGGAGTATGATTGTCTCATTTTGCAGTTACAGGATATACACATAATCCATACAATGGTGTCATTTGCAATGACATTATTTTAGCAACTGGAGTTTTCTCTTCCAAAGAGTTGTGGAAGTTGTCCAAATGTAAGTAATTTAAAGCAATTGGAGGTGCAAGTATTTAGTTTTCGCTAGTTTTACAATAAAGGAAGTAAAATCGATAACTGGGTCAACTATGTAAAGCGAAAATGCGTTTTAATTAGTTTTTAAGTATACTAGCATCTCTAATGGCTTCAGAATGTATGTAATTTTAATAAATCTTTGTTCCAGCTTCCATTTTGCATGAGTTATCGGAGCCTCAACCGAATATAAACAGTGTGAAAGTTGAGCATCCAGCATATTACTGCAATAGTTATCAGGATCAGGGTGGTTCTGTAGTGGCGGATCGATCAGCTCCTGTAGACGCTATGGTCGTTTCAGCCGCATATTGTGAGTATAACTCCACAAAAAAATCAAAACATTCTAAATATTTTTTTTTTCAGCGATGCCTCAAAATACAACTTTAGTGTCTTCCAGTTCACAATCGACCAGTCCAAGCACTCTATTTTACCAGCACAGTCCTGAACCTCACCAACATCAGCATCAAGTGAAATATCCGGAAAATGGTCATGATACATTATCGGACTTCGTTACATTTGTTTGCCAAGAAACAGACAATAGCTCGCAAAATTCTCAGGTAATTTTTAAAGAGCCCGGATGTGTATTATTTTTAGACAAGGTGCATTGCAATCTTATCGTACATTTTATACGGAAGAACAAACTTCATGGTTTAATTTTACACGCGCGCATAATCTACGGAGATAATTAATTTTATTTTCTGTCCTTCCTCTTTAAACACCTGGCACATCAAAAAGCTAAGTACGGCGACATTAAATCAACTCCGTATAAAAATAGTAATACATCTCATTTATTCAAACCAGATTTTCATTTAACTTTGCAAATATTTCCACTTTAATTGCGGAATCTAAGATAACTATAAATAAAGCAAAAGAAGTCACTTCAAGGATTTTATAAAACTAAAAGAAAAATTCACAGATTATAAAACAAAATAAAAAGTTTATAGCAATAATTTTTGCAAATAAATTTCAAAAGAGCTTTTATACTTTTAGCTTCCTCAACAAAAAAATCAATAAAATTATTTAGTCAAAAATATCATGTAGTCGTACATTCAAATAAACGAGAAAATAATGGCAAGTACTGATAGTTTGTAGATAGTAGATGATTCAATTTATTAAAAGAAAGATGAAAGCAGTTCAAGTAGAACACACATAACCAAACACCAGGAAATATTTGAAAAGTTTTGACAAGAAGGGATAAACAGAGAAAAAATAAATTGTTTATTATACACAAGTGAGATACGACTATCTTTCATAAACTTCGTATTTGAAGAAACGAGAAAAACTACCCTAAATTCGTATATTTATTTTGTTAGTAGAATTCTTTTCAACACTTCAACTATCAAAAATCTCTAACCTTCAAGTTGAAGTGTTGAAAAGAATTCTACAAACAGGAATCAGTATCTATTACTTAATAAATCATTTCTGATTTTACCTCTGATCGACACTTCAGATTGGACATAATTTTTATTGCTTAAGAAAATAACTGTTCTGTATTATGAATAAATCCGAGCATATTTTTAAAAGCATGTGACAGGCACGTACAATTTATTTGCCATCCTGTGATTTGTTACATGACTTTGTGGCTTTTGAAATTTAACTTATTTATACCTCATGCCTTGCATGTAAAGAAATTAAATCGTTTCTCCGACATTTTTAATATAAAAAGCTATTTGAAAACATGAGTATAACTTGAATAATTCTAAATTTTAATTTAACAAGAGATATTTTAAAAAAACTTATTAACCAAAACAAAGTTTTTTACCAGCTTCAAATTTTTCATAGATAATTGTGTTACTTAATAAAAATAATATTAAAAAAATATTGTTTACTAAATGAAGAGGAAAAAAACGTTTTCAAACTGTATATTTGGAAAAAGATGAATAAATTACAATTTATTTAAAATCCTTTGATCTTTTACTTTCTTAATTGACCATGACTTAAGCGAGCGGCATTACAGAGGAATTGGATAATCAGAAGTAATTTGTGTGATGTTTCCTACAAAAGCGTAACTTTATCTTTGTAGTCTAAGAAACATGTAAATAATTACAGCATGCAATTTCTATAGTTATGCAACATATTTTTAGTCTTTATTTTTAGAGAGATCTAAAATTAACTATGAAAAATTTTATTGCACTAGCAACTAAAATTTTACAAACAGTTTATTCTATTCAAATTAAAACTAATAATTAAAGCAACGTTTACCGAAAAGATTAAATTGACTAAAAGAATGTGATATTTGGAAACTAAGACCAAAGTATTTTGGAAATTTTCTTTTGGATTTTCAGTTATATGTTTAGAATAATAAAGAAATTTCAAGTTAATCAGACGATAAACTTTTTGAGACATTGATTCTCCGAGTTAGTAATAAAACTTTTAAAAATTTCATTCCTTCTATGTCTATTATTTTAGATTAATTCCTTGTTTGGCATTGAAGACAAGATTGCTGTACTTGTTTTAGTTTCGTTTTAATCAATGTTATAAATCTTTGCCCAGAACAAAATATACAAAAATTAGGTTGGCAACACGTACAATGCAAAATGATCGCCGGCACAAAAATGTTGAAGCTTTCGACAATAATTGCGTTCATTTTACAAAAATCCCATGCCACATTATCACGATGATAAAGTATGCATTACGTGAGTTTAATTTTAAATTTACTAACATTTTTAGAGTAATTTTGTCTTCAATTTAACCATTTTTAAAAGTCCACTAGCTTATAAAACAAAGCATTATGTATGAAAATTACATGCAGGTTACAAGTCTCTTCAATTATAAATAAAAAGTTTCTTTTGGACAGGTAGTTGTAGAATTTTATAGAAAAAGTTTTTAGAATTCGTTGTTTATGATAGTTGGTAAATATTTCGTTTTTAATTTTCAGATGCAAACAAATTTAAGCCGAAGCCCGAAGCCGCAATATTTTCCTTCGACGATGCTGCCTCCACCGCCATTACCACCAATGGCCAGACCTGTGGCAATAATACGGTCGACAAATGATGTAACAATGTCTGGAACAAATTCACCTCCGGTTAGCATAACGCCACCGGGAAGTGAAGCATCTCCAGCAGACGAAGTACCTGAAATAAATACATCCCCTCCATTAAGTCCAAATAGCCATGAGCGCAGAAAGTCTCCGTCACAAAGAAATAGTATCCCAACCACGAGTCCATACTCTCCGAATCGAGACTACACATTTAACCATTTCCACGGGCAGACAGGACATGTTGGTAACGCAGAGCATGAGCCAACAAACGTTAAACCTAATTCCTCCTCATTTGAATTGCAGCTCTTCAATTACCCTATGGGGATGTCTGGTGTTATCAGTCCTACCAACCTGAGCATGTATACCCCAGGTTCGAATCACAACAGAGGAACACGTTGTAGCACAATACCGAGGTGGAATCCACCTTTATTCACTCTAGACCAAGAAGATTTCAATATGATTTCGCATCCTGTAACAGGAAGCAATTCGGAAACGAATACCATAATATTGATGGAAGATGCAGCAACAGCAACGGGAGCAGACCACAATAATCAATGTTGCAATAGTGCAACTTTGATATGTGATGCGGATAGGTTTTTCCAGTCTACAGAAGGTTTGGAACATACAACACCTCGAGAAACGGATTCAAAAACTCCTTGAAACGAAACAACGATATATTAAAAAACTGCCTTAAATGCAGCTTTTCTTGCCAAGTTTATGTGTGATGATTATTTTAAATTTCATAATTTTGCGCGCGTATTGGTGCTCAAATAGCGTAGACTGTAGATTAGAGTTAAGTAATTGCTAAGTTGGGTTGCAACAAACGCCACGACGCAAAAATATAACCACGTGTCGTTTATGCATGTAGAGACAAAAATCAGTAGAACTAAGCAAAAAGTATTATTGGTTTTTGGATTAAAAAGGCAAATATTTACATTTTCGATATTTATATAAATTTTTAAAAGAAATAAACGCCACTTGGTATTATGGATTTTGCACGCAAAGCGTTTGGACTCCAATATGGTGGATAATTCACCGATGCCAAGGTTTGCGTTCTATGAACTGAAAACGGTGCCTAAATTGGAAAAATACCACAAATGCCATGTAAATATTATAAAAAATTTTCGAATATTAAAATTTCTAAGAAATATTTTTAAAATATGGTACGCCTTTGCAAAATGGTTTGGTGCTGAATATTTGGGCACGGTTCATTTTTGTTCGTGGAATGTATCCCCAATTATAATAACGGGCTGTGCATTGCTCTAGCCATTGGACCTAAAGTCCTTAGTCGGTGACTTATTTTGTATTCCGTTCCTATGTTGGGTAGTATATCCAGCGCAGCTGTCTTCCACGACTGTGCTAACGTTGAGGTCTTTTACATCGCACCTCTAACGTTCTAAGCAAAAAGCTGGGTCTGTGCCTTAGTATTACAATAATATTGATACCGTAGCTTAGTTCTTAGGTACATAAAAATGGACTAGAATTAAATTGCATCTCAAACTCTCCAGGTCAAATATTGTAGTTCGAGATGCAATTTTTCAATATATTGAGCTTGCTCACAGCACAAGTCAGCTCATTAGTATACTATCGAGATACATAGTTTCCAAACACCTTCTAGGGTGTGTAATTAGTTAAAAATGTATATAAAATATTTATATACCTTTGAAATATATACAGCCATCATCGTAATGGACTTTTGATTAATTGAAATTTACCTTCGGTGTTTGCTTTGAATCATTATATGGTCCATCTTCATTAGACACAAATTGAAGATGGTCCATAATATAATCCAAATTTAGAGGTCAATAAATTTGGTTGATGCTTTTCTCATTCGACACAAATGAGAAATTCCAGGTCGCAATGTTTCAAAACTTATACCTAATATTTAGCCTTATATAAAAATAATACAAAAAATCTAACTGTGGTGGCTGTATATAGTAACGAAAACTGTGATTGAGTTTCTTTGAAAGTAATAGCGGGGGAGTTATAAATAAGCTCTATCCCAAGGTCGGATTGTCTATTCTCAAGGTCATGCCTCCCCCTCTATTACTTTATAACCTCACTTCTAGTCACATGACGTGCAGAGTGACCCCGACTGATGTCCCTAAACTTCCTCGTCCCGACTAACACGTACTTATTATGGTGGGACACTCTGCTTTAATCCCTATCCACATTAAAATGATGAAATGAGAAGTACACTTATGGTATTATTGTACATAACATCTTTGTTACTTATATGTACTTATAGAATCGGGTGATATTATATAACCAGTGCCATAATATTGTTAACTCAATTGTTAGACGTGAAACACGTCATTAGTGTTGGTTATTATTATTATTATTATTATTATCATTATTATTATTATTATTATTATTACTGTAGAAATGGATTAATTTTTAAGTTATTAAAATCAGAGGGTTTATTAAAAAGAATTTGTTTTTTATTTCACCCAAAATTCAAAATATTTATACAACACTAAACTGATGAAACACATTTCGAATTATCTTTAAAATAATTGAAATATTTTCAAAATAAATAATGCTTTATTTTAATTATTATAATCTATGAGAGTGGTCTCAAACGGGCGGTCAAAGGAGGCCTTCTATGCTACTTGCAGAGGTATTTTGATAATACTAAATTAAATGCAGAAAAAGGTTTTCGTTAAGGGGAAGTACAAAATGGAACCGAAGATGCGTTTTTAGGAACCGGGAGATCCAATTCAGCCCGCTACCTTTTTTCAACTTGGTAAACTCATCCCTCCTAGATTTTGAATTAAAAGCACTGAGAGATATATTCAATCTTCTAGTTCATCTTAGATCTTTTATATTTAAAACAATAAAGAAGTAAAACAGTACGTGTTTTTGACAATATAAGGTACGAGTAGAATAAAAAATAACGATATAAAAATAAAAATTTTGTTTGGTCCTACTTTTCCTTATTGTAATTAAATACCCGCTAGTTTTTCTAGGCTTGAAGTGTATAATGAAAGAATGATTTCAATTTTCAATTAAGCATGAAAAATCCTAAATATATTTGTTTTATTTTCTAATGATTTGGGGAAAAAGTATCAGAACTGTTGGTTCCAAAAAAGCAAAGCTAGCTAGGATAACTGGTTGGAGTATCAATGACACGCGTGTAGTGTATCAAATGTTGTTTAATCGAAAAATGAGTGAAGTTTCTGAGAAACTACCAGACATTTTGCAATTTTGCTATGGTAAAGGGAAGTTTGCAATGCACGCATGTGAAAAGATTTTTGCTATTTTTGGTGAAGGTACTTTATAGAAAACTATAGCCAAAAGATGTTTTGCTCGCTTTGGTTGTAGAAATTTCGATGCCTAAAATCTAACTTGTTCTGGTCAAAAAATCATTCAAAAAGTCGATGGAGCCGAGATATTGGCAAGGAACTAAATATCGATCACAAAACTGTGTTAAAATATATGAAACAAGTGCAATAACTTGGACTTAACGTCACGAATGCATCGTTATTCAATTTCAAAGGGTCAAGTCTTCGTGCTTACTTTGCAAAGACCTTAGATTTCAAATAAACTCATAAAAGACGAAAACGAAAATATTGAAGTTTATATTGGAAGGATATAAAACGAAATTTTGAGAAGATGACATAAATGAAGCATTTATTTTTGAAAACCACTCTACTCTGCATTTGTTTGTGTACAATAACTATTTGGTGCATGTTTTAAAATTGGATTGTTTTATTTATGGAAAAATTAAAAATAATTTTGATGCTTCTACTAATATAAATTGTAGCGTTCACTGTAACACACTGAAATAAGTCAATCGACGCAGATAGTATTTCAGCTACTAGGATAAAGATAGCGTAAGTGTACAGTGCAGTAGATTAAATAATACTCGGAGGGTGGAAGTAAAATTATTGTCTATTCTCGCTTTACTACCCTTCCCGTTCTAGCAATAGAAACTATATAATATTGTAGACAAGAGAATTATGTTGTTGGTTGTTATATCGTTCCGCAACAAGATTTTATATAGCGTAGAAGCAATTTGTAATGAGTAATATTTGTTTAGGAGTTGGTTTTGATGATACAAAATAGAAATAATAATAAAATAAAGATTAAAGTTGTCTGTACACCGTGCATCTTGCTGGAAACATCTGTAGAAATATGGAAATTGAATCGTGTAATCTTGAAATGACAAGCACATGTGTCGGCACTATTAAATTAAATTTCTTTTCTTTAGCGAAAAGAATGGTCCAAATTTCTGAAATTCGAATTATCTACTTTACATTCATTTTAAATTTAGAGAGCACGGAGTAAAAGTTCGAAGCGTTTTTAATATTTAATTCCGCTTGATTTACGATTTTAGTCAAGTTCAGTATAAAAGAGCAGCGTGTCAGAGTCACAACTCGAGGAATACCGATTTGCGAATCGCTCCCTCTCCTGCGCCTAACAAACGGCAACATTTGCACAGATTTCAATATTTCGATGATGATTGATTATCTTTATTATGCCTTTTAAATTACTTCTTTTCTTATTATGAATCTTTGAGATTTTTGAGAGCTGTAATTAATTATCGAATTGGTGAGTGTCAGTGATGTGATCTGATGGAAGAGAATCCTCTACTCTCGCTCGCAATTGTTTTAATGGATGTTAGACCTGATTCTTTCTAAATGAATATTTCGGATGGAAACCCATTCGTCATTTCAGAGTTGTTCTCTGTTGGTATTAATCATGGAAAGGATTATTGGAAACGATGAGAGTGTTCCCTATATGTGTGGATTTTCTGCACCCTCGGTGTCGATCGGCGGAAATATAAAAGAGCGCAGAATGTAAAATGAATCCAGTTATGTGATGGCAAGCGCTAAACTTGAGCTAATGTAGAAACAATAGCTCCATACTCGCCATGAATTCTCTTCGAAGAAAATGACTTTTTCATTTGATCCAGTGGTTCTTTCAACTCGACATACTCGCTGTGCGTCAGCAACGATTCCGTACGATTTGGAAGGAGTAGGGAATGTTATATCACGGCTATAACGACTCTCTAGTTTGGGACCACAGCATGTGTTGTGGTACAAGTGTTATCATACCAGATACCCGTTGAATACTATTTAATGAAGATTTAACACGGCCTCACCATCCTCACCATCGCCACATAGCAGCTTGTGCTACCTTTAAACCACTTCTACATACATTCACCTACTACTTATGCATATCAAAACACTACCTCATACATACATGCACCGAAAACTTTTTAAATATCTTATTCCACTATTTACACAATTCATCATAAATCCTATTAACACTATAAACAATTTAATCCTCTCTTTCAACTAAATATGTAAAATATTTTCATTTAATTTGTTTTATTGCTCTAAAATAAATAAATAAATAAAAAGAAACTAGAAGCGATGAAAACCGTAAAGCTAGAAAAGTTATTTAGATTTGATTATTCTTTATAAAAATATGAATAAGAAAACATTATTCATCTATCTATCAAATCCAGGTACAAACCCAAATTTCCTTGGATTGAACTGAAGGGAATTTTTAATGTTATTTTGTGTTTGTGAATTAATATTTACAAAAAAAAAATTGTATTATAAATAAGTGCATCTTTAACTTTTAATTTTTAGGAACAAATCTACAAAATATAGTATTTATTTTTAATATTATATTCATAAATAATAAGAAAACAATATAAATAATTTTGTATCCTATAATTTCCATAATTATTCAACTGTCCTTGTTTAGATAAATAATAAAAACCTGGGCGAGGAATAATTAAGAGATATTTCTAATTAAAAATTGTTATTTATTGAGTCTATACGTCAATAAGAAAGGAGAGGCCAGTAAAAAGAGAAAATGTTTTTGGCATATAGTTGTCATATAAATAAAATAAACTTTAGTTGTATATCAATAGTTGCAATATAATATAAAGGAAATTTATGTGAAAATGTTGCATATTGAGAAGAGCACTGTTTGTAGAAAATTTGTTTGGTAAAATGAAAGTTAGATATATAGTTGGAGAGTGGAAAGCCTAACCTTTATATGCGCCGATATATCCCATTCTGTTGGAGCAATTTTTTACCTCAATCGACTCCGCAGAACTATTAAATCAAATAAAACTTTATAGTCGAACCACATGTATACAAGGACATTTATGTGCAGAAATATAAAAGGTGTGTTTCAGTATAGCAGTATCGCAATGTGATCCTTAAGAAGGATAACGCAAGGACGAAAGAAATTATAATATGATACAACGGCATGCTTCGGGTAATGTTCTATTAGAGACACATTCCTATAAACGTTTAAGACTTTCGTAAACGTTTTCTTATTCCTTTAGTTGAAATTCATAAAATACATCAAATATATTTAATTTTGTTTTTCCTGCTTACAGCATTTCCACCCCTCCATAAAAATATATTAATATGAATGTAGAAGTGCAAGTAGGGAGCTTACATTGGGATTTCGAAAATGTAATGCAGATACGCGAAATGCTAGGCGTAGAACGGGTTATGAAGAGGAGGGGGTTATGCGAAAGTCATTAAAATGTAAGCAATATTTCCATGGTTAAACCACCTAATAAAGGGAGTAATAATCTAATGTAAACAATATGCGTGGAGGGTGTACGAAAAGGATATCCTACATTTCAGGATTATTAAGTCTAAGGGTGTTCAAGCACGTGGTAAATGGTAATTCGATGTAATTCGGAGGATGTGTCGACACATGTCTGCAGACAAATCATGACACTATGATTCGGCGGTATTGCACACGACCAACACGTGTCCTGATATCCGATACATCCCCTGACTCACGCTTATCTTTTATCGAAGAGGGTTGGCGTCGCGACGCGCCTTCATCCTCAAGAATTACATCGCAGTTAATTCATTCCAAGATTCTAATGAATCCTGACTTGCTAAAAGGCTCCTACTAACCAAAATAAACGGCCACTTACGAATCCAACCGCAAATAGTTAAATCTCTCACACCCAAACAAGATATGTGTAGCAAACATTCTTTCGTTTGGCTTCATTTCAAAACCAAATCCAATTACTTTACGTGCTAAATATCCTACAAACACATCTTATTTGCACAGTCATGAATTATTTCACTCCCTCTCATAACAAAACCATCATCAAAAACAATTCTACAAACTATAAACAATCCACATTTTTAATCTCTTCTAAAAATTCAACCACAAGCTATATATCTTCATTTTAGCAAAAACATTCAATACTAAAAATATATTCATCAAAGAAATGAATTTTTGAAAATAATGGAAGTATTTCCAATTTTCTTATGATTATTTATTTATCTATACCTACTAAGTGGTTTGGGTAAGTTAAAGAAGACAAAGTATATAGCAGTTAAAATTTTTAAAAACACACGTTGGAAAAATAACTGCAACTGTAAATTCAATCCAAGATTTTATAGTTCAACATAATCATCTTTAAGACTTGGATTAGCTTTTAGTCTCAAGGTCATAGTGGTAGACTCATATTTCTTCCATAGTTACAAATTTATTAAAATAGTTTGAATAATCTGCTTCAAAATGGAAGCAAATTTTGGCTTGCATTACTAAAAGGATTCCAGTTTTTAGGGATTGGCCCTATTTGCGCTTGTTTTAGTTTTCTGAACATTTTTTCTTTCAACGCGCAGATTTCAAAACCCTGTGCCGATTTTATAAAAAATAATTATATAAGATTACAACGACAAAATATAAAGATTGATTAATATTGTTAGCGCCTAATTTAAGATATAATGTTTTAATATTTTATTTGGTCTTGTAATAATAAAAAAAAATATATAAAAAAGATATTGTTATTGTAATAATGTAGAAGTAGTAAAAGCAAAATAATAGATTAGTTTGTTATTCATTCAGATTTTATATGTGAAATGTAAATGAGAGAAAATATAAAGGAGATAAAAATCCCCTCCGGTACATGGATGCTCTCCAGACGCGATTCAAATCATAAGGAAAGAAAAATGAAAATTTATATTGTTATAAAAGTTTAGGACAAATAAAATGCCTTCATCATTTCTGACAATAAATTCTTTAAAGCCATGCAGTATAGAGACATTTATATATGACGCAGGTAAAGGTCGCGGCTGCAAAAGTAGTAAAACATACCTCACATACTCCTCCCGTTCGGCTACACTCTTTTACATACTCTATACATATAAACTTTATATTAGTATTTACCATTTCTACAAGCCTCTATATATTGTACAAAATATATATATATATATATATACAACTTCCCAAATGTATGAAAAAGCTGTAATTATCATAAAATTTTTAATTACAACTATAAAAATATTATGCTATTTACATATTTATTGATTTTAATGGCAAATATTATAGCAATTTTATAGTTTTACAAAGAATAAATTTGTTACAATAGAAAGAGTTGTTTTATGACAGCATTTGTGTGTTAAATCATTTCTGAACAATCACTTTCAATCCTTAAAAATTATTATTGTTTTCTGAATTTAAATATCTTTTCTTTTAAAGTCAATGATTGTTAATTTCCTAGTGGTAGTTAATATATTTATGATATAGCAATAACTTATATTGTTTTCAATTTATTTATACTTAATAGGTGTATAATTTTTGTACCCGGCGCATACACCTTTATACTTTACTGGATTATAGAATTACACTGTACTAGATATTTTTTAATTATTTCATATTGGGAACTTACAGTCCAAAAACCACATTTACAGTTGTCTAACTCTGTCATTGCATATGTCGGTTTTTCTTTTTCTAGTTAAAAATAATTTATTAAAAAAAAATATGAAATAGATAATTCTATAATTTTAAAATTCATAAACACGAAAGTACATCAACAAACAAATGATATCAAACATTTCTTAATGAAAATATTAGTAAATGGAGTAATAATTGTCTTGAGTGGCAAATATGAACTTTTGAGCAAGAAATAAGTAAAAAGTGCACTATCAATCTTAGACAGTTTTAATTGAATAATGATCAGATTGATAAAATATTTAATAATGAAGTATGGCAGCATATCTGAATGACTTTAAATCCATAATGGTTTGAGGGAATAAAATAAAATTGAATATGTAGAATGATTTGTGAATGTCGATGGAATAGGGAGTGTAAAGTGAAACCGGGGTGTGAAATATAAAAAGTAGTTAAAGTATGTAGAGTAATAAATAGTGAGAAATGTGAAGCGGGTGTTGGGAAAAGGTAAATACATTACGAAAAGAATAATTCGCTGCGTAAGAAGTTTAAGTGGTGTGTGTTAATTGAATCTATTGGCAAACTTATAAAATATGTAATAGGAAGCGAACGACGCTCTATGCAAACTCGAGGGGCAAAAATCAAATTACATAAATGAAACACATTGTGAAGTTTAAATTTATAGCTTCGACGCAAAGTTGGTCAATGCATTATTGGATATAGAGGCGGCGTGACAATTGGAATCGATTCCATCTGGCCATATCTAATATCGAAATGAACCTTAAAATTTATCACCATTTATACTTGTTGGGGCGTAAGACTTTTCGAGTTAACAGTAAAAAATTAACGTTGCAAACTGAACACAAATTAAAAACTTAAGGGTAGAAATCAAACAGTTTTTATTTTGCGCAGTAAAATATTACACAGCTTTTCGTTCGCCCATTTATTTATGAAATGTAATCGTTATTATTTATGGGCCCTTCGTACTTTAGGTGCATTGTATTTTATTAATTTTATTTTGCATACAGTCGAGATGGAAAATACACATACACATGATGGTTCACAGGTTTTAAGGGGTGAAATTTAGAAGGCGCGCTTCCGTCTTTTCTAGGATTTGTATGAATGGGGGTGAGAGTTGTGGTCAAGATGAGATAGCTTATATCAAAGGATATAGAAAGAATAAGAGTAGGAAGTTTTATTATTTCTGCGATATCTGGTTTTATATCCTAAGTGTTAATATTAGCATGAGGGTGGCTGTTGGTGGTTTGAACGGTTTGGATCGTCCCGGACGGGGTTAGGACGGTCACAGGTGTAGATATCGGCAGTGATTTCAGAATATCTAAGTCTCTGAGTTTCATTTCCATACACCCAACACCCTACAAACGACCCCTAGTGGCCAGTCGAGCTGCCCTCTCTTTCACATATCTTCTTCAGAATCTATCTCCGGAGGATAAAAATTGAATTCGAAATGTGACTGACCAATAGCAACTGCGGATTACGATTCCGAAAATTGAATTCAAAAACTCGGATAGAATCTATAATGCGATCTTCTTGAAATATATATATCTTGTTTGCTTTTTACTGTCAAACACAAGATTGGTAGGTGGGCTATTGCCTCTACGATACATACATTTATCTGTATAAATAGCATTCCGCCCCCACACAACTATCAATACCACTAATCTTTATATCATTCAATCACAATTTGTAACAAATAAATATGTAGATGTCTTTAATGTATCATTTTATTTTATTTATTATAATCAATTCATCCAGAGCTCTCAAAATAGTGTTGAGTTGTTAATTTTATGTAAAACATTTGTTTTCCATGCAAAATAGAGAATTAATATGTACATTTATCATAATAATATGTTAAACATTTATAAGACAAAATTGTTCCAATAATCTGAGTTTATGAAGTGATGAATTCCATAAATGATTTATAAAATCAATTTTTTTGTGTTTTGAACTTAAAATGTGATTCTACATACGATTTAGTGTATTTCTGGATGCATAACTTTAATTTGAAAATACACTTGACAAATAGTATTTTATTAAATTAAATATAACTGAAATTACTATCGTTTTTTTTTTGTTATGTGGACATCTCTAATCTGAAAATAAGAAGTACATCGAAACCTTCATAAAGAGTAAAGTTATGTTAGCAATAAAAATAAACTGCCATGTTAAATGAATACTTTGATGATTTTAAAAAACAATAATATAAGAAAAAATTAAAAAAAAATTAAATGTAATAACAAAGGAAAGTTGCTGATTGAATGTAGTATGTCGATATGTCCAGGTTCTAGTTAAGTAAATTTATGTTCTAATAAAATAATAATAAACTAAACAGAAATAAAACACCACAAAGCGTAAAGACATATAAAGGGTAAGGCTGTTGGTTTGGTCTTGAAAGCCATAAAATAGAAAAGAACAAATTAATTTATTCGGGTCTGAGCGAGTCCCCAAGTTGGTTTTATTAAAATGTGATGTGTCAATAGAAAACTAAGAAGAATATATGAAAGTATAAATGTGGTATCGAGAAGTTTTGTCATACAAAAATACACAGATGTGGATGGATTTTCAATACTCATATATTTAGGTGTTTTTTTGAGTTATAATACGACCGTCAGCTGGACATGGGGAGATATGGAATGGGGATTTTGGCCACAAGGGAAGCGCCTCGGCACAGCTTGGCATCGGCCAACGAATACAAGTGATTCAATACTAAAGGGCCAATATCTTGTCACGAAGAACATCATAAATACAATATTTCAAACATAAAATCGCAATTTATTGATCCCATTCTAATAAAACAAAACAGCACTGTGAGAAAAATCACAATAAAAAGGGCAGGAACAAAATTCCATCAATGTCTTCTTACACATTTTAATTATCATGCGTGTTCATCACCCAGTTGATGACTTACTGATCATCAATTACTGCTTCGCTACCTGACATCACTTACTCGCTTGCTGACGTGAGAATATGTTACACTCAAAATTAACGCCCTCGCGGGTAAACCGAAAATCTCAATTAATAGCAACCTGTAACATATTGGTACACGGATTGCTGATAATCAATCAGTTTAATCGACAACTTGATGTATAATATACAAACATTTCTATTCAAACATTAATTTAAAATAAATAGCTTAAAATAGAAATATGCACCTCACTTAGTCAAAAGGAAAATTCAAGAATTTGTAAAGAAACTTTCTTGGTTCATATAATTTCAATACTATTCATGTATTAAATATACACAGATTTTTTTTCTATTTTTCAAGATTTAAATATTTTTAATTCTGAAATAGTGGTACTACTAATCTTTTCTTTCTGAGAATATTATGTATAAGATTAATCATTTTTTCTTTTTTAATTACGGTGTTAGTCGGTCTATATAACTTAATGGTGGTATGTTTGCTACCATTTACAAAATAGTTATATGACAAATTTAATTTCAATAATTAAAAAAATTGTCAATAGATGTTTTGAATTAATTATAATTAACCAAAATGCTAATTACATTTAAGTCAACTAAATTTAATGTCATATTAATTCGATTAAACATTTTTTTGCTGATTATTACGGATGTTTTTTCGTAATATATTTTGATTAAAATATTTTTTCAGAGGAAATTCTGAAGAAGAAAATTCATATTTTGTACCATAAAGAATGAAATATTAACAACTATAAGAACATAAAGCAATCATTCTTTTCAGCGCTTTGATAATGGTTTGGCGAATATATTTATTTGATTCCAACCCTGTGTATCATCGCTTCGAGGCCATCAGCTATCAACCACCCCAGTGCTAAAAGCCTTTTGGATATTACATGTTAAAATGGGGGTAAGTAATTCGATTTGTGCCTGCGTCTCCAGCTAACGGCTTGTCGCGAGTAGGGCAGAGATGCGTATAACAGGCTATAGTATCAACCCTATAGAGGTTGTCTCTATTTGTATCTGTCGTATAATGAAATGTTTAATTGACTTGCAAACAGAGAATACATTTGTAAACATCCCTTGTTTGTTTTAAATTAAAAATATTACAAAATTAGAAATATTTTATTAAGATAGAAGTAATTGGATGCGACTGTCTACACACTCCAACAGTTTAATATTCTCTATGTGGACATTTATTCGGTCCATTGCATCCCTAATCCATATCAATTTATATCAAATGTGCCTCTTTATAGATTATTTCTTGAACCCAACGAAACTGTTCTATTAAAGCGATTTTATGTTATCTAAAAAAAAAAAATAATGCTTTATTTAAATAGTTTAGATAATATGAAATAATTCATTCTTTTTACAGTATACAGTGGTAATTGGTAAATAAAATAAAACGGTTTTATTGAAAATGATCAGTCTTAGCCACTAAAGAAGTCTTTGGTCTGGACTACCAAAAGTGCGTAGTTATGAAGTCTTGCTGTAAAGTTATTGTCGAAGAAAAGGTTCTGTTAAATCTTTTAAATTATTCTGTTGATATACAGTGGCCCCAACGTTTTGATTCCGTTTTGACAAAAATGAATGTTACTTATTGCATTATAAATCAAAATTATAAGTTCATGCATGATTCACTCTCTAAACATTTGATAAGCTCATCAGAAAATATTTTTTCACCTTTAGGAGGATTGAATGTCTAAAATAACTTCCCTTTTTAAGCTGCAACTCAAAAATTACATCATTTCGATCTCATATTCATATTCAGTGAATCAAAATATGTCGGAAAATATGAGTCAGATCAGGGATTTTCTTTTGTACACCTGCGTTATTTATAAACTTCATAAAATATTGATTAATAATTTTTTTTTGTTATAAAATATTATATAAAATGTAAATTATAAAGTGATGAAATGCTTGTTTGTTTTTGTCAACGCAAGAAACTTCGCGATGAAATATTTTTCTTATAGAAAGAAAGTGTTTATATTCGAACGATACACTTGTAAAGTGGAAACGTTTTCGATTTATTCGTCTATCATCTTATCATCTCGAACCAATCCCCGCATCACATTTTAGATGAAGGTTTTGGTGCAATACAGTGGCGTAACGGAAGGATTTATGTAATAAATATTAATTCCTATTTTTTATTGTTATTTAATAAAATGAAATAAGAGGCAAAATTTATTTATTTGTGATAAATAAGTAAAATATTAGGTGAATTTTTATTGCTTGTTAAGAAACAGGACAAACTTATATTACAGAAACGTAAAAGAAAAAATATTTTGCACCGTGATTAAGCGACGGTGGGATAGATTGATACAAGCTACATATTATTTCATTGCCTGTTTGTCCAATTGACCGTATCTATTGTAACTACCTTTTTGGCCAACATGAAGTCGGCGCTGCACTTATTCTATTATACATATCTATCCATCACTAATCGTACGTACAACTCCAGCATTCTCTTTTTCCTCAGAAAACTATTTTCACAATTCCACTCCAGATCTATGAATACCAGAAGCAGATCGTTTCGCATTTCTACGTATTTTTTCATTAACTCAACTTTAAGGCAAATCATGCATTTGTTGTTCCTCTTCTTGGGATGAAGCCAAACTACCGACCATTCTTCTTTAAACCTTCTATCAATTACACTTTGACAAACCTTCAACCTCCACGCAGTAGGTATCTGTTTTTCTTTATTTATCTTGCTCATCAAGTCCATCAATAGATCAACCCCCTTTTCGTTAAATGTACATTTTGAGTTAATAATTTGCATGAGTAAAAAATTATGAACCAAAATTGTGATATTCTATTCCACTCTTCCTCATTTTGAAAAAGTTATTGAACAATTTAAAAGAAAGAGTGTTTCGGTTAAATTGGAACAAAATATCATCGTAATTCAGTTGTATGTGTAATGTCGGTTTGTTAGGAATGATCTCCGATAATTTAATTTAGAATTGTATATGATTGAAAAAAAAAGGTTTAATAATGGAAAGGCTAAAAGATTGGGTCGCCAGCGTTAATAATTCATAATTATAATATGATGAATAACGATGGGCTATAAAAAAACGTTATTAAATGGTAGCCTGTAAGTTAGTTATCTCTAAACACATTAGTATTTCATTAAATAAATAGCAGTATAGATGCATCTAATATAGTTAGCACGAGGGGGATTTATTAAATTAGGGAGATTATTAAATCACATCTCCGTGATTGTGATCCCAAGTTTTGGGACATACATTTAAATAATATCAACCCCTCGTTCGCAAACTGACGCCGAGGGCAACATTTTTAAAACGCATTGAAAGATTTGATCATTTATATTTTTTCTCAGGGCGAGAGGACGCCGGGACGTTTTTTATAAGTCGATTCGAGCAACGCGTTTACTCCCGTGATTCAATTAGTATGAACATTAATCAATGATATATTTTATGGGTTCGTTCAAGTAATGAAATTATTTTCGAGGGGTTTCAACTTTTTTCAATCTCGTTCGTTGGCCTAAACTTCATAATCTGATAAAACAATATATTAGGTAGTAAAAGGGTGTTAACTGCCAACCCTGTGGAAGCTTACAGAATTTTTGGATTCGAAACAGTTTTTCCTCATCAACGAAAAGCCACTTAATTGCATCCCTGCAGGCTTATTTGTGCGCGACCTTTATTTAATGCCCTCATGGGAGCAAAATCGTGTCCTGATGTAAATAAATTTCCTCAAATCCCATTCTCTTCATTTTATTAATTAAATTGTGCCACTAAACAATGAGAAATAATGAGAGTTGTTAGTCGAAGCCACTAAACTGACCCTGCTATTGCTACCGCGCGCTTCTGCTACTGCTAATGTACCTTCTCATGAGTTCCATCTCAAATAAACACTGAGATTCATAGAGGATATCTAAATTCGACTTTAATTATGATTAATGATATGCAGAGTAGCTCTATCTTCAGTCACAGACAAACCCCCTATACTGAATATCACCCGAAGCTGCTTCCAGTGACGTGCTTACACATTTTTACCCTTATACATTCCTCCACATAAAAATATATTAAAAACGTAACAAACTCCTCCATTTACATTTTTAATTATACAGATTACTTTAATAACTGCGTATGCGTAAGCATACGCACCCCATTAAAAAGGGTTAATTACCTGTATAATTTTTACTGGACTTGTCAGATTGAAAAGAAAGGATTTGTAATAACATTTGTGGTATATCTTAATACTAAACCAATTTTTTGTACTTTATAATTACATTGCGTTTGTCTTTTGAAATTATCAAGAAATATTTAGGTATACATTATTAATTTTTTTTTATCAAAATGAGTCAAAATTTATTTTGAACGTTGGCATTACAATAATAAACTCGAGTACATGCCATAATTTGGAGACTAAAGGTTACATATGAGCACCAGTTTGGTGGTCGAAACGACTTAAATTTGACAATGTACAAAGACTGATCTGCAAAACAATGTCTGTTACGTCGGTGAAGGCTGGGCAAAGAGAACACCCTGGGCAAAGTGAATAGACCCTATCTACCTCTCTTGATATCCCAAAAAATATTCATAGAACGACGGCTGCGATAATTCATCTATCAATGTACTTACTATAATAAAAATGGAGTATTTTTGTGACATTGCTTTCAAAAAATATTTTAACAGAATTCAGTTTTTAAAAGTTTGTGATATTTTTATGATAGGTTTTAGAAATTGAAAATTTGCAAGTGATTAAAACCAAAAGAAAGTTTGTAGGGTTTTTATATTTTAGGTACGGAAGAGAAACCTACGTCGACTTTTTCGCATTTTTTTGTTTAGTTTCAATTCTTGACATCGGTGTATCGCCTTCAGAATCATTGTTTGACTGGATTAAATAATTTATAAAATCATTTGCCAAAATTTCAATAATTTTAAAAAAATTTTAAATATATTTTTGAATATTTAAATAGCAATCTGTGGTTAAATAGGTACGTAGATTTGCTTTGTTAAAATTGTGACCATTCATCGAGTTTCATTCAAATTTGCGTCCGCCTTTGTGAATGTACACACTCCACACCTGCTAGAACCCTTCTTGAAAAGAAGTAGGCAGTGAAAATCACATGAATGGAAGAGAGGAACCTAATTGCCTCCCATATTTCTACTTTTATTAAATTTATCGATAATATTTTAAAAGCGCGCCCCTATCGAATGAGGGTAAAAGCAAACTAATGGATTTGCTGAGTGCTTGAAAAATTGATGTGCATACTCCGGCCGACTTGTTTCAAGTAAGCCAATCATCAGTATTCATTACGGCCCAGATACAAATCTAAGATGAAAAATTAATCTGCGAGTTTGTCCCATGAAATATTTTTTGTCAACAGAGTGAAGGTAAACGCATTCGAGGTTTAAATATGAAACGTGACAAGACAATAAAGAAACTCCATCCTGATTGAATGGAGTGTACGGGAATCCACAAAAGGATGAAAGGGGGATTATTGGATGGTGGTTATACTGTAAACATACGGAAGATTTTTATATAGGAGAAAAGTAAAAATAAAAAGTTTTTCGTGGCGTGGAAAAAATAGTGCGGGGATTAGTAAACTAATTGGATAGGTTGTTATGTAAGAAGTAGAGGAGCAACAAATTGTTAATAGTTAAAAGGATATGTGTAGATCTTCATCTCGTATCAGGTTTATATGGTACATTTAAACGGGAATAGAAGTATTGGGAGGGAATTGGGCGTATTGTTAAATAAAGTGGAGGGGATTGGTTTTTTTGGGCTTGTATGTTTATAAATGTGGAAAATATTGATTTTATTTAAAGTTGATTTGGTTCGGCGCGGTTTTATTTGCATTAATTAAGAGATGTGGAGGATTGAAAGAAGAAAAGTAAAAAATGTAAATAAAGGAGGGGAGTAGATATGAAAGAGTTGAAGGAGGGGAATATGGGTTTATGATGATATGCACTCGAGTTAATATTAAGTATAAATTATTAAGTAAAATATTGATGTGGTGGAGTGATGGAATAGTGAGGAGCGGAGTGAGTGGAGTGAAGGAAAAGAGGGACTGCAGTGGTAAGAGACCGACTCAAACCTTATTTCCACCGCTAAAATGTTTGGGGTAGTAAAATATCTCCTTACAGATTGAGTTCATGTATACTGCGATAATATGAGTTGGTTATGGTGGGGATAGACAAGGCGGGATGGAAGCAATGGCGGGCGTTTCCGTGCAATACGAAATCTACCAATCAGGCCGGGAATTTTCCTGGTCCGAACCTCCTTTGAACCAATGAAAAAAGCATTAATCTCTTTTAAAAATAGAGCAATGTGTAACTACGCAACCAAAAAGGACACGCATACCTTCCACCACTCAATGTCCTTGGCCATAAGGACCGGAATAATAAGTTTTAACATATTAAACATGCACTTGAGTTTATAGAGAAACAAGTCACAGTTTTACCGTCCCCCACTATAATGTAATACGCCCCGTTTCGTCAACATTTAACCATCCTACAAACTTCTTTATTCCATCAACAACCAAGCTGAAGCGGCAAGCTCAGCTTACGTAGTCACGTTATCAACGTTGAGAGTGACTCGTACACCGGGAAGATACAGCCGGAATTCGGCGTATACGAGCATATACGTGTACTAGGAATTAGGGGAATCCCCATCGCACGAAAAATAAAAAATAAAAAAAAAACTATTAGAGTGCAGTGGATTGTAATGTGTAGTGTGACGTCACGTGTTCTTGTGTGAGTTCATTTTGAAATTACGACGCGGCTTTGTTCGCGTCTTCAGTCACCACGACGGCGTCGCCAGCAGCCATGACCCAACACAGCGACGCTTCTAGCGACCGCTCCGAAGTATCCGTAACCCCGCCGCCTCCAGATTCAAAAATGCTTGATTTTACTAGTCAACAAAATCTCAGTTTTCTTAACTTGGGACATAGAAATATGTTAGCCGCGCCACTTGCCGCGCTACATTCCATGACTGAGATGAAAACTCAATCACATCTGACGCCGGACCATCTGCACAATCAAGAAAAAACGGACGCGGATGTCTTGCTGGAACGTACAAGCTTACACGTAGAACGCTCCAGAATGGCATCTCGTAGTCCTTTAGGTGCAACGTCAAATAGCAACAGCTCACAAGGAGCTAACCCGCATGGCATTGATCATATATTATCCAGGCCATCACAAGTGACCACAGGACCCTTGCATTTCCCCCATAACATCAGCTTTTCTCAAAACTCTCTGGGGATGCCACCCAATAATTCGCAAGGACCTTCAAATTCAGGCTTCCGAGGGTTTAATATAGCCGCGGCTGCTTTCTTTCATCATCATGCCGCGAATTCCGTCAACAAACCCCCTGTCGAATTGGGGAGGTCTGCGAGTGGATTATACTGGCCAGGACTTCAAGGGCTCGTCGCCAATCCGATAGCATGGAGAGATAGAATTAGTGCAAGTAAGTACCCTCTTACTAATCCCCTTAAGGTTACCCACATATTTACTTCCTGCAAATATTAACTTCAGATAACCCACAAACAAATTTAACAACCGCCCAAACAAAAATCAATTAGAACAAAACTCAGGTGTCTTATTGCGGACAGTGAAGGATTAATGGGGGTCGATGGGTCGGTCATTGCAAAACGCTCAAAGGGGAAGGTCGTTTTGTGTTTGTTCTTCCAATCGCGTTTTTATTTATTTATCGGACAAACTTTTTCTTTCAACTATAAAAATATTCGAAATTCCATCCGACGCTCTCCGACCTTTTTACGCTACTTCATACCCCAAATTTAATTTAACGATGCACAATAAAATTTATATTACATTGCCTATCTATAATTATATTCGATACTAAAATGGTCAATAAAATACAAAATTCAGTTTAAATAATTTTAATTTTATTCATAACAATAATAAAATTGTAAAATACGTCGGTTTTCATTACATCAAAATTTGAATAAACTATAATTTCGTTTTATCTTCTAATTTGGTAGAAAGAATTTAAAGACAGAGAAAAAAAAACTAAAAATGGCTAAATTTATTTGAAATATATTTGCTCATGTTTTTAAACTTTCCTACTTTTTGACATTTTTGTCAATATTTAATATCTGTCTTTGATTTAAAAGTTTCTTCAGATTAGTGAATTGTAATTTTAAGATTTTTGGGGTCCTAGTGCTCAATTATCCCAAACAATGAAGAATGCATCTTTTTTGATTATATAGAAATTTACAAAATATTTTAGAAACTTTTGGAACGCTTTTTTCTTTAAATAAGAGGAAGTTTTTGATGCAACTAAATTTTTGGTAATAATATTTAAAGTTCCAACTATACATCAAATATAATGAAACTTAAAAATCATATCTGTAGAATGTCCCAGGAATTTCTTTTCTTTTTCTACGAAGTTTTAAATTTTAGAAACTTTTGGCAACACAAAATATCTTGCTCTATTTGTTCTAAAGGAAGTTAATGATATTAAGAGATATAATTTCAGTATTACTAAAATAAATATCCTTTGTAATATTTAGTTTAAAATTTATAGGTACATTCATGAACAATTTTTATTGGCCAATTAAGAAAAATATATCTTTAAAAACTGAATCTAAGATTCTTGGCTCGCTATTTTAAACTTGATTTTAGAAAAATTTCTTAGTTTATATATTGACGGCAGAAAAGCCTTTATCAAAAAAGTTTATGTCCAAAAATATGCACCGCCTAAGCTGATAAAATGAACTAGAAGAAGAATTTATTTTAATTATACAATAGAATAAAAAATAAAAGCAAAGTTGCCAAAGGTAGTAGAAATATTCCTCGTAAATTAAAATCAATGTCTCATTTCAATTTATGTTATCGTTTTTATTTGATCAATCTTATCTTTTTGGAACACCATTTTTTTATGATTGGATTTTACAAAAATAGTGATCACTATAATTTTGTTTATATCTAGTTGAATATTTTAGTCTTGTTTTCAAAATTGGCTTTGGAACTTCTCTATGAGCCTATATCTTTTTTCTCTGAAGTGCCCAATTACACGTTGGTCTCATTCCAGGCATAATAACTTTTTGTTATTCTAAAATGATAAAAAGTAAATCTAGTAAACAATATATATTCTAGCTATATCTATTTCTTTTCATCTTTTCTGGTTTTAGCGAATTCCTTCCATTTTTCCCGCTTTGTGGCCGTTTCTACAGCTTCTCGTATTTTATCTCTTCTGCATGATTTTTTGTTGTTCTTTCTTATTTAAAACCCACGTTTCACAGATATACAGTGTTGTAAATCATTGTCTTATTTTTTTGTTTTATTTTGTTGTTGTTTATAATTAATTGGTTCATTGCATAGATTGTTTTGTTTACGACTCTTAATCTGTTGTTTAGCTTTTTCTTTACTTGTGAGATAATTACTTGTAAATTTTTATATTGTCTGATCTGTTTAATGTTCATGTTAATTCCAGAGATAATCCCTAGACATCATATCAAAGGCTTTTTTTAAGTCCACAAAACATAGATATGCTTTGTTATTTGCCTTCTTCATTTTGTCTATACGTAGTTTTATTGTAAATATGTGGTCATTGGTGGTGTGGCCTTTCCTAAATCTACTATGGGATGATTCCATGTTATTTCTACTTGTAACCTTAATTTCCTTTCAAGGGTACTTTCATATACCTTTTTTACTGTACTCACTAGTGATATCCCCCGCAGTTTGAACAGTTCCTCTTATCTCCGGCCTTGTGTATTGGTATAATGATTTTTTAATCCACTAGTATTATTCTGATTTTTATCATCCTTTTAGCATTGTTCTAGTTCTCCTATATATTTTAGCTGTTCTGCATTGAATTCGTTGTGACTGTCAGTTTGTCTCATTTTCAGTCTATCTAGTGCTTTTTATATTTCTTCTTCTTTTTCGTCTTTAGATATGTCTTCGTCTAGTTAGATACGATTACTTAATCCTTACCAACAATTCTTTTAGATGTTTGATTAATTTGGATTAGCATTTGCGCAACCAGATTTTATCTATTGATTCTTTTTAGGTTTAAAGTTATGTATTGAGTTATTTTAAATTTTCTGTTTAATTCTTTATTAGACACAAGGTGCATTGCGTTAAAAGCTCTGTATCCTTTTTGTTGTATTAAGAAAAAGGATTTTAAAATTTTAACTTTTGAAAGAAATATTAGGTAATTAAAAATTTAGAGAATCAGAAAATTTTTTTGGCAATATTGATAAGAGTTTGTAATATTGTTTTCATTATGAATGTTTAAATGGCACCGCCATTATTTATTGAATAAACACCGACATTTAAAAGTTCGTGACAACCTTTACACATTTATTTATTATAAACTATTTTTTTATTAAAACAAATAAAGGAAAATCAGATTATGGTTAGTTTGATTGTAATAGGCACAAAGTAGTATATAATATTAAGTTGTAATCGATTTAGATTAAATATTTATATTTGATGAGCAATATAGAGATAATTTTAATCAACCTAATAGAGTGTTGTTTCAGGCAATAAATACAACGAAATTATTAAATTATATCCAATTTTTATCGATTTAAAATGGGCTTGGTCTAATGAAGTAGTAAATTCAAAACCAGTTTTTTTTATACTCAAGGCGAACCAAATTGATTTTTCCTTGTCCCCATGGGGATCCCCGGCATAAATAAATGAAATGAAAATAATTTGTTAATAACAAAAAAATATATATTGGAAAGGGGTTATACATTTCTCCCTTCCAAAAATTTACCTGAACATTTTGTTAGGTAATTTTTTAAAAACTCCCCTTACTCTTAACGCAAATTATAATTTTGATGATTTAAAAACAATTTTACATTCCGTATTTAATATAGGAAGTGGTATTAAAGGTTTAAAAAATTAAATGAAAAGGAAATTTAATTACCATTGCATCCATAAAAATGCAAATGCATCAGTTTAATGTGCTGTTCTTAAGCCTTTATTGATAAATTTATGAAATGCATACAAGTGGGTGAAATTAAGAGAGGAAAATTGTGCCTTGAATAAAATTTCCTTCGAATGAAACAATATTGCTTTGTTGGGAATGTGATTTTACACGTGCGCTTGTAACTTTCCCCTATTCTCTTGGGGTCCTCAGATTCCACTGAAGCAAGGTACAATTACTTCAACAAACAATCAGTAGATTCTTCCTCGGGGCCTTTCTTTTCAAAACAAAACTGTTTTACTTACAGTTTTCCGAAAACATTTTCTATAAACAAATCCTTATTTGATCAAATAATATACAAACCAATGGCCATTATATCCCTCCAGGCCAGTTCGATTCATTCATTTCTGTTTCGTTTAGATTTATACCTTGAAGGGATGTCTCACAATAGAATCAAAAGCGCCATTGACAAATCAATGGGTTTTATTTAATCAGGAAATCAAAAATATTACGGTCCATTTTACTCTTCACCACTACAAATTTCCTTTATATTGTGATTTTGAATAACTCTATCACTTTGGGACTTTATTCAATTAAACTCGGTAAATTCTATTTTGGGGAAAAAACCCGTAATCGAATCGGTTTTATTGCAGATCGAACTTTTGTTTGCGTGCGTTTTTCGCTTTACGACTTGTGGTCAGCCGCGACCTTTTCAACTTTACTAAAACTAAATGTAAAAAAAATGATCGTTTATTTTCAATGCTGTAAATGATGTCTGGTTCCCCAGTTTTTTTAAATCGTACATTTATTTTCTAATTGATTTTTATACTATAAAATTTACAAGTCTTAGTTCAATTTCCAAAATTAGGTAATATACATCGATTTTAGGAACATAACCAAAATAAATAAATTAATTACAACAATTTAATACTTAAAGTTGATTCATTAATTTAGTTGAATTTAATCGAAACTTTTATTCTATCAAACCTTCTGAAAATGACTCTAATCATACTGAAACCGGAAATGGTATAAAAGTAAAGACTGTGATTAAATAAAGTATATAATTTATTGAACTCTCGCTTAAAGCTGATGCCAATATACCTCAATTAACTGCAATTTAATTATGTACCAAACTTTCTTGAGTTGGCTTGCAACAATAGTTTATTCCTAAAAAGGTTTGTTGACACGGCACTTTTTGACTAACAAGTTCAAAATGTTGAGATTTTATTTAGTATCATCCTTTGAGTCCATAGAATTGATCTCATGGATAACAATGATAAAAAATCTTAATTTTTGATAATTTTGTATGTCCAAAATTTCAATTTACCTGAATTTACTCTGAATACAGTCAACCGATATATTTGTGATATGCATTTTTTTTCAGCTTGTATGTTTTGTATTGCCATATCCTAGTGGAAAAATATTAAATACAAACATGATTTAGTTTTGATTATTTTTCAGTCTTGTCAACTTCATCCGAAGTCTTAAATAACAATTTGGCAAGACTTTGTTTTTTTTTTAATTAAAATTTAATGTACACTTCTCAAAATGACTTCAAACATTGAAACAATCTTAATAAAGAAGATAAATTTGACAATTTCTTGGAATTAATTTAGTAAGCTAATCCAAAATAATATATTACGTAATGAGACTCGTAAAAACATTCTACTAGTGCGTATTGCTTTACACATTTTTCACATACATGCATATAAATTCATATTTTCTTTCAACTGCTTTTATTCTTACGGTATTTTTAAATTTTATTTATTTTCCATTTTTCAGTCATATCTTTTTAATACAGTACCTCAAACTCAAATTATACCCGAGTCGGATTGACGAGGTGAAAAAAAGTGAGTGGCAAATGAGAATATCAACATACTCATGAAACCTATAATGATCCTTATAGGATATTTTTACCTATTTAATAGCAATATTTTTATACGTGCGATAACTGTTTTAGTTAATATTGTACAAATTATAACTAAGTATAGTGTATAATACAAAAAGTTAGAAGTGTGCAATGTTCTTAGAAAACTAATATTTTGCAAATAAAATTTATTTCTTAGACAGAACTATTAAGTTGGCGTTATGTTTGCAATAAAAATAAATACGGTATGGTTGATAAAAGAGCAATAAACCACATGATTGATGTTAAAAGATATTTTGATAAATAGTAATTAACACATCTGCATAATAAACAGAATCTCCGCCTCTGCAAACTATATAGAGAGAGAGGGCACATTTCAACATTCCGTTTTGAATTATTCGAAATGTCCACAGTCAACGTATACTTGTGTATTGTAATATATGATGTAATAATGCTAGAGCCATATGTGCCTCTCTATGCGATAACAATATTATTATTGATATCTACAAATCAGCTCATGTGTCTAATTGTATTTAATGAAGAAACACATATGCCACATTTTGTAACATTCAAATAACATTTTCATACAAATATAATTATAACTGATAACAATTTTAATTATCAATATTATTACTTTTTAGGGATTTTATCACATTTCATTACCTTTTATTATGTTATCAGTATTTGATCTGGGATTTAATTAAGGAGAATTTAAAAAAGTTATTAAAAAATTGCAAGCGTGGAAAAAATGGGATTCTTTTTTTTGCCACATTGCAGGACAGTTTTAATGCCCAATGATAAAACATTTGGTGTCAGCAAGGATTTTCAATAATCCATCCAATAAAAAACTGATGATTTTATTGCGCGTATGCGTTTCAGCGTGGCAATCAATATGGACGTACTTGTAGTTACTTTTCATGAATCAATTTGTGGAATGGGCTGCGAATTTCATTACTTCCTACAAGAAGGAAGGAAGTGTAAGGAGACTATTGAGATAAGGAAGAGATTTTGATCTTTTTAAATTGTGTATGTGTATTGGATGGGTTTTGGATTGGATTTAGGGGTGGCGGTGGTGGTTTGGGGGGTTGGTTTATTAGAGACGAGTCGCTACTGGAGCAAAGTGGATAATCTCATGATCCCTGTTATCTCGAGATATAATTATTCTAACAGGGTGTCTTGTTTTAAACAGCTTGCTCGATCTGGTGGCGGCTGCGCTTTCGTGGCGCCCTCTTTCTCTTTCGTTGCTAGGAGACCACCGCTGCTGCCGCCGCCACATTTCCTACGATACGACCGCAGAAATATAAGCTAGGATGTTGCTGCTTGTTTTACACGACACTACACGACAAGACACGACATACACAAGCACAACAATTCTACTGATATAGAAGATAAATTGATGATAACAACTCCATTCACCCTCCGCTTTTCCTTCCTTTTACACCACATCCCTCGCTTTTCACATTTTCTTTCCTTACACACAAAAAATCGTTTCAACGCTTTTCTTTAAAATGCACGTAAAAAAACCATCGGAATTACTTCTCTCCTGCCAACATAATAACATCCTAACTTTACTAATTGAAGACTACAGCAGTGAATTAGTTGTTCATCGCAGCAACATTAAATGTGCTGTCAGGCAACTGTTCCAACTTTTACGGCTTTCCACAGCCGTTTCAAGGGGTGGCAATCTAACTTGTGTAACTGAGAAGAAGCTTCAAATGTTATTCCTAATAACTATTCATCATCCACCCTGACGCATTATTATACATGAATTAATATTACCAAACTCCCCCAGATCTAAAAAGCAATCAAATTCTACAAATTTTATTACTTTTTACTATCAACTACATATTCACACCCTTAAAACTTGTTACTACTAATTAATTCTCTTTTTCTATCCCCTCTCTTGTAACTACTTCCATTTCTACTCGAGACCAATCCTGATCATATCCCTGATCCTGGTAATTAATGTCAGGGTTTGTTTGATTTGCCAAGTTAATAACGCTACTGCCAGATGGCGCCAAACAAATAACACATACGTCACCGGCCATTATATGTATCCCAATTTCCGTCCCCGGTCCATTTTACATCAGTGGCGTACATTTAATAATCACAAATCCACACACCTTCGTTCGAATTTATTGCTAGAATATATATTCCAATACAAACATTTATAAATATTTTTTAATCACAACAATTCCTCACAAATTATTCATAATATTTCTATCTATTCATGAATTTGTAGAAATTCTACGAAAAATTTCCGACCCATCTATGTTGCTCTAAACAATTTTCTTTTATTTTTTTTATTTCAAACTGGAGGTGCGCAAAAGAATTGAAAAAATTCAATGTTGATATTTTCTTATTTTGTGATATTGATATTGTAAATGAACAGAAAAAGTGGAATAATCGGCAGGAAAAAATCGGTAGATAAAAATGTCTGCCATAATTATTTTTTTTACTGTCTTCATCATCACAATAATTTCTTTCAATTTCAATCATCGAGATGGCAATAACAATAACTTATTTAATTGCTTATTTAATAAATTTTTCACTTTACCTATTCTAATTATCTACAAAAGCGATAATTATGAGTTATTAAGCAACACTGAGGCCTAAAAGAACCGTTGGAAACGGCATCGCTGTTTTCTACAAATAAATTAATAAATTATATTTTTTGTGCGTATGAAAAGAAACATAAATAAAATACAATTCAAAAATATTAGATTATAACAAGAAAAGTAGATAGAGATTCTTAAAACTTTGTTTGTAAATATGCACTTACTTGTTTTTTGACCAAACTTTTTCTAACAAGACAATTGACTTAAAAGTATACTGTGAATAATTAACCAAATTAAGCGATTCATTGCATAATTGGTAAATCGTGTAGGTGATACATTCTATCATGACAACGCTCGACCTCACCCTTCTTTGGTCCTTATGCAGAAATTATTGGAAATTGGCTAGGATGTGCTACTATACCCACCATATATCTCAAATATTGCACCCTCTGATTACTTTCTATTTCAATTTCTGCAAAATTTTTTGTTTGGGAAAACCTTCAATATAAATGAGAATGTCAAAACATATCTAGAAGTTTTTTTTTGCTGTAAAAGATCAATCTATAATAACCTAAAAGATGGCAATGCATTGTCAATGAAAATAAAAAATATAAAGAGACTAATTTTCCAAGATTTTTGAATAATCATATATTCATATAATAATCTCAACACACAAATGATCTTTTAAAATTGTTGATTCTTTACAAGAAAATCAATCAAATTAATTATTGACTTACTGGCTATAACTTGGGGAAATAAAAGTTGAGTTCACAGTCTTTAAATTTGGTGCAAAAATATTTATTGTGCGGGTAAATGTGTGTTTTAGAAACTTAGAAGCATAAAAGAAATCAATTTTTGTAGATTTTTCTATATTTTCAACCCTTAAACCTCCAATATATAAGCAAATTCTACGGAAATTTTCGTTCGATTACATGTATTTAAATATTTTTTTATGTAAAAATTGCGATTTCCACAAACAAAATGCGATGTTTTTAAGTCAAATTGAAGAAAAAATACAGAAAAGTTTATCCGAATATACCGTGAATAAGAGTTGATAGACGAGTGGCACTGAGATAGTGCACCTGCGTTTGTCAATTTATTCTGTAAGCGAGTAGCATTTGTATTAACCGTGTGATAATTCATGTAACAATCTCAATTGTTCAGTTTGGAGATGGTAATCTTCATTATTTCCCTATCTATTAGTAGTTCGTAGGATGTTGGAAGGAACCCTCAGATCGTTTTTTAATGATAGTCGTATTTGCAGTTACATTTTAACATGTATTTGGGGATTTACCGACCCTAAAAATAATCAATTTATTTGGGAAAGTTAAATATTGAAATGATACACTTTTTCGTATGAAAATCTTTTGAGTAAGTGCATGTGAATTTTATATTGAAAGCCTATAAATCTAAAATAATGAAATATAAGATGAAGCAAGGAAAAAAAAGGGATGGATATTGTAGATATCGAGTTGTAAGTTCAGAATATAGAAAAATATGTGATGGAGGTAAGGCATGTTGATGCCCCGCTAGCAGTCGATACATTTATATCGTAAAAGATTCAGACCAGATGTCTATATAATAATCTATATATGCTGACAACGCAGGGTATAGCTAGAGATAGCCCACAAGGGACATATAAGCCCCTGAACAAATTCAATAACACCTCTATAGCTTTAGCCGAAAGCTTGCAGAAATTCAGTCGATTGGTAAACTGTTCCAAATTATTACATCGCTTCCTTCTTTTTCATTTTTTTATTTATTTTAAATATGATTTTCTTGTAAAACTTTGCTCTATTAATGGATCTTTGCTCACAGGAATGAATCAACGTACCGGCCTGCCGAATCTCGATTATTGCAGTAAGTCACATATGCTATTAAAGATAACTTATAGCGCAACCGTAATTGGCCAATTATGTTATAAGATATTTTTACTGCATTATATACTATGATTTATCACCAATTTCATTTATCGATCCTAGTTTTAAGTTTTTGAGATGAAACAACACCATGCGATTCATACCGAAATAAGGGGATGAGGTAGACAGAAAGAGAATATATAGCTTTTTCTAACTATGAACACGTCCGCTTAAATCATATTGTTACGATCGAACACGGTTTCAAGATCTTCATAGTCGTTTTATGTGTGTATATCCTGCATAAAAATGCTATTCAATTCCTTTGGCTAGGATCTTTTTTTCTTCAACAAAATCATTTTTATTTTCATATCGTATCTATAATAAAATATTTACGTATTTATTTTAAATTTAGATTCTTTTTAAAACGAATGAAAATTTTAAGTTTTTTTATTAATAGGTTAATGCGTGTTTGATTGCACACCTTTTAGCGTACAATTTAAAATTTAAACTAAATTTAAGGTATTTTAATAATAATTTATACGTATTATACCAAACATAAATCCATAAGCAGCTGATTCGACTTAAAAGATCAATTCCTTTTTAAATAATAAAGTTAAAAAGTACTATTTTCTAAAATAAGATGGAGTCAATAATTTTATATTGTATTAATTCATTAATTAAAAATTATAGATAAATTTGAATATTTTGATTTAAAACCTCATCTAGGTTTGATTCTTACCAATGATATAGTAGCTATATTACCAATTGTATAAATTAAGAAAAAGTTGCATTTCTAAAGAATTTAATTAAAGTTTTATATCAATTTTACACAGAAATGAAGATTTCAAGTTTCCATCCTATTTACCTCATTTTTATGTACAATATGAATTGGTAAGACGGATTTAAAAAATTGACTTGACATACATCTGATTTCATATTTATATTCGGTGCTAGAAACATTAAGAAAATTAAATTGACAAGTACAAAATTTTGAGTGTGAGTTGTTTTTTTTTAATTAATTTTTATTTTAACCATTATAACATGTAACAATCGTTAAAAAGCTTTTTTTCCCTAAACTCTAGATAATAATATTTTGCTTTCTAAATAAATAAATAAATTAAATTTTTTTTTTGCTAAACTCTAATCAGATTGTTCCAATAGACAGTTAATAAACCTAAACATTTTAAGCTTATCAATAAATTTACATAAATAAATGAAGAACTCAATTTTGTGCAAGTTTTCTCACAGTAAATTTGCCCCAAAGAAAGAGGAAGAATTTGGCCCATTTTAGTTCCTGTAAATTATCGTTCTAAAAATTGAAATGAATGAATTTTAAATTAATCTTGATACGGCATAATGTACTTAAGGGTTCAATAGATTTTTCCCCCATTTAAAAATAAATATATAG
>JAODAH020042834.1:0-14829 GCA_027574865.2 Coproporus ventriculus | reverse complement strand
GTTTTGTTTCAAATTTTATGTGGATATTCATTTTAATGATATTTAACTAAAAAGCAATTTACATGAAAAAAATTAAAAACCATCTGATGAATACTGATACTACATACTAATATTACATTTATTTAATTATAAACTAAATTCTTTGATTATAATCCCTCATCATTTAAACATTACCATAAGTAATATAGAACGAAATATGCCATTTTATACTATTTTTTATAAAAAATTTAATCTGTTGTTTGTCATCAATTAATCAATATTGACATTTTAATATGTATTTGCTACGTTTATGGGCACATTGTGCCCGAAATACTTGTATTAGCATTTTGTAAATTTATTGAAGTGGAATTCTACAGATTTTAATTTTAACTATTAATCATTTACTTCAATAACCCTCTGAAGAATTGTATCTTAATTTACTAAAGTTAAGTATAGGAAATGTTTATATATGTACCCTTAAAATTTTAGGGTGCATCGATTGCCAATAAAAAATTTGACACGTTCCATTTGAAAAAACTGAATTTTGTCACTTTGTCATTGTGATTTTCAAAAATTCACAGGGGTCTGTTAGTTTATTAGTATCGTATATTTTATATTACAAAAAATTGGTTGAAATTTCAGAAATTGAATAAAATAAAAATCATGAAATTTTCTTAAATAGTTTACGAGATATAAATTTTTTAATGAATCCTTTAAGAACCATTTTTTTAAAGAAATAATTGAATATCTCAAAAACTATGAAAGTTAGATAATGACAACTGTGGTGCATTAGACCCAGAATTTAACGTAGAATTAGAAATGTAATCGTAGTTGCCATTTAAAAAAAATGAAGGTGATGTCGAGTTCCAGTATTTCCGGATGTAATTTTACTTCAATTCGTCTTAACTGACTATATATTGGTGAATTTTTTCAAATTATCTGAAGTGTCACCCTCTAGTCAAAAATCCACTAAAACTAATATTTACAAAATGATTTTTTTTGTTATTAAGATTACATAGTGAATGAGAAACAGAATTTAAAATAGTGGACTTTTGTTAAAAAATCCTTTCAACTGTCCTTGTTTAAAGGGCATAACTTTTTTGTAGATCGTTACCAAAATACAATAAATTTTAATCGGTAGATAAATCATGCCCGATAGGAAAAATTATTAATCCCACAATAAAATTAAATGTGATTTAAGATTCACTTTTGTTCAAAAATTTTTCTGAAAAATTTATTCAATTGGGCTTTTTTCCATGTATTTTTCTAGGTGGGCATTTTTCCGTGTGCGCATTTTTCCGCGTGTGATTATTTCTATGTGAGTATTTTTCCGTGTGGGCATTATTCCATGTGGGGTTATTTCTATGTGGGCATTTTTCGTGTGAGCATATATGACCGTGCGCTTTTTTCTTTTGTATTTCTTTTCGGTCAACAAAAAGAGGTATAAGTTGACAAAGAGTGCTATATATTCCCCGGTTTTCTCTCTTACATCATAGTCATAGTTTTCTAGTACGCACGCTGTAAGTTGACAGAGACGATATATATGTTATACAGGTTTTCTCTTTCGAACAGCGTTCCACCTTTAGAACATTTTTTAGAACTTACGCCTTATAGGGTGTGCAATCTACTTATACATATTACACCATGGATTGTTCTAATAATATCCAATATAGGATATTATAAAAAATAAAACTGAATGAAAAAAGTCTGATTAATTGTATTGTCACCCTTCCGAAAATATTTGACTGATTCAGTTTGCTTAATATAACATATATTGGCTACCTTTCCAGCGCATACGCGTACGGGACGCTTTTCTAGATGTGTTTGGTTGTGACTATGGTGTAAGATAGATAAGATGGCCGTACGAGAATAAAAGTAGTGACCTTTTTGTGAAATGCTTCTTTTAGACAAAAATGGAGAGTGCAGGCCCATATTATTTAATTGATGACAAATCATCTAGAAGATCGCAAACAAGATACTGTTCTGAATAAAAATTAATATTAATTACAATTTATAAGCGATGGTGTGGAAAAAACAATATTTATTTGTATAAAATTTCGGCCGTGTTGCATATGTACATAACCTATTTGAATTGTTTTGAATTTAACAAGGCGCATGTTAATAAAAACTCAAGAAAAAATTGAATTATAAATTAATTATTTACTTAAATAAATATGAGCAAAGTAGAATAAATATCATATACAAACTTGTGTTTTAGAAAACTTGCGGCGGGCACTAAAAATAGTTCATGACTTTTGTTTTTTGAAAACCAAAACTTCTGTGTACAGTTTTTGCTTTCGTTATTGCTTGATATCTTGCGGCCCTTTTGTATCGCTTGCGCGGGGCCCCTAAGATGCTGATTTATTTACCTATTAGTTCATAGAACAATATATCAAACAAATTAATAGTTTTTTATGTATCATGGCCCTAAAATGATATTTTTTATTACGAGTATGGAGTTTATTCATCGGAGCGATAGCCGAGGAGAATAATCATGCGAGTAATAAAAAATCATTTTAATGCCGAGGCACATATTATATTTTTTCTGTAATCCTTTAATATTCATTTAAAAGACATTTAAATATCCTGAAATTTGGTAAAGAGATAGCGTATATTTTTTTTTATAAAAATGTTAAATTATCAATTTAAAACATAAAATTTATATAGAATATTGAATAAATGTTGTGCACTTGTCTCCCCTTCTTCAAACACAAAAATTTGACAAACATTTGTTTCTTTAATGTTTAGTTATGCAACTAACTATATATAAAAGAGTCCGTAAAATCGCATTTTACGAACTTTTTTGGGTAATTTTACGGCCTCATTCTCTCATTTTACTGACGATGTCAGAAAAAAGATTAAATAGTATTGTTTATAGGCGTGCCTGATGAATTAAAAAATATTGCTTCTGCATGAGATAAGTGTTTTTAGATGTGTCTAAGCTAGCGATGTCATAGAAAATCAGTGCCTCCCCAGCATAAAGAAATCAAGGTTAGCTTACTATCAACACTTTACTCTCTTCGTATCTTTCGCTTATTCGGTTTTTGCTTCTGGTTGTGTAAAAATTTGCAAGTGATTATTTATTACTCCCAAATTATGAATGTTTTTTTTTATTAAGGAGAAAGTGTTGAAGTATTCACAGCAAAGTATTATATAAAACAAAAATAAAATTTGCTTTGCAAAACACTTACACATGCACTTTTTATTTTCTAAAAATTAGTTACTTTTTATTATTTCATCAGCAGTCTTACATCTATACCCAGTGCAGCACCTAGTACCACCTTTGTAAATTCCCACAACGACAACTGCAATCACACAGAACAAAAGAAAGCTAGGGTTTTATACGATTATGATGCCAAAGATTCCACAGAATTAAGTTTAATGGCAGATGAGGTATGCCTCCTACCAATATTCTACTAATTATTTTAATAAATTTTAAATTTTAATTACAGGTTATCATTGTGAAGGAAATTTTAAACGATGAAGATTATTTAATTGGGGAACGAGGTCAACAAAAAGGAAAAGTACCAAAAGCATTCTTAGAATTACTTTCGTGAAATTATTAAACAAAGCTCTCTTATGTATCGATTTACAAATAATATAAGCAGTTTTTAATTATTCCAATTATACACAATAACTAGTGGTTAATATGATTTTATATGACTTTTATTAAACTTATATTGCCTCAGTATTATTTGTATCATTTTTTTTTATGTAAACTTCTTTGATGTTCTAAAGATAGTCAATATTAATGTGCAATTCGTCTTTTAGAATACTCTGCTTCTATAAAAAGGTTTATATATATATATATATATATATATATATATATATATATATAGGAACGCAAGATTGCAGATCAACCACACCTAGGCGATGTTTCGTCCTTACTGTAGACTCATCCGGCCAGGATAGTGGATTTCCTGCAATGAATCTACTGCGTTCCTTCCTCCTTATACACTAGGTAGTGAGAATATAATATTTCAATATAAATATTAAGAATTTTTTTATTAATATTTTATAAGAATTGTTACTTTATATGCGATGATGTAAAGGCATTGCAAAAAAATTGTTCAAATATATATAGGCCATATTGTTTGTTAATCTATTAAAACATATTGAATATTTTAAAAATGCTTTCATTTCATTATATGTTTTACCCTTTTAGCACGTTCAAAATAAAAAAAATAATAATAAAAAAAATTCATGAGCACCACAGTACAAGTATAATCATGAACTTATAATTTATAACCTAAAACCTGCAACCTTTAACCTGTAACATTTAACCTTAAACAACCTTAAATCACTTTTGACATTTTCACTTTTGACATATACATTTTTCACATTTAACTTTTGATATATTTTTTTTATTTTTCTATTTTTTCGGTTATTTGAGAATTTTAAAATTTTTCCCGTTTTTTTTTTTATTTCTATTTTTTCCATTTCCGTAAAATCTTAGTTCGGTTTAAGTGGCGTTAAGATCAACTTTCACAAAACGAATCACTCCTACCTTCCCTTAATTTCATAATTGAACAAAATATCTCCGTAGAAGAGTTTCTTTGAAAAATATGGAAATTATTCATGATAAAAATATTTTACGTAAAAAATATATCTAAATAGTAAAAAAATACTTACATTATTAATTTTGCGCAAAATTACCACACAGGTATGCTAGCGAGCTTGCACAACATAATTTTCCTGATTTTATATACATAAAAGTGAAAATATCAAATGCTAAAATTTCAAATGTCAAATATGTAATGTTAAATGTGAAATATTAAAATGTCAAAATGACAAATGTTGAAATAACAAATGTTTTTATTTTGATCATAACTTTTTAAATAATTGAGATACGACCTTCTAAGTGATCGCGATCAAATTTCCACAAAAAATATATCAAAAAACCTATTTGGAAAGTGAAGGATATTCCAATTGATTAGTAACAAAATCTTGAAGTTTGTCAATCTATAATTTGTTCTAGCACTCTGTACAAGAAACAAACATTTTGATCAGATAATATCGCAAATTTCGTATTTTTAACCCCAGAATTGAAAAATTTCGACACACGAAAAAAAGAAACGACTAAATCGGATATCAGGACCTCTAAAACTCACTTTTATTAAAGCAGCTTTGTTTCAAACTGTTTTTTTAATAAATAAATTTACGTTTATATAAGTCCCACACTAAAATGAACATGTTATCGATTAAGTTATTTTGTGTAAAAGATCGCATTAAATAAATCGTGCGCAAATGAATCCAAATCGTGCGTAAAAAGCCGATGTAAATTAAATAGGACTTTCATTATTAAACGATTTCTGTTGATAATGTAACCCTAACAACAAATCAACAACCGTCAAATTGAATGATTTTATTCTATCGTTAAATTGGGAGTTGTCAGTCTTATTGCTTAGAAATAATAATAATTTCTTTTTGTAGATTCAACGGTATTGTAATAGCTGTTTAATTATTTTCGAATTTAATAATTAATGTAAAAAGGACGACCTAATTAATGATATTTGCATTTTATTTACAACTGTTTAAATAACGCAAACACATTTTAAAAGTGTTGAATAGTGGAGTTAATATTTAAGAGTCGTAGATAAAATAATGTATGAGACTCGTGTGTGAAAGGTACTCCTTGCGATTAAAGCACTCCCCTTCGGCTCGTGATTTAAACTTCGCAACTCGTGCATAAAAGCCCTTCTTCACACACTAGTATCATAAACTACTATTTCGAGGGATGTCCCGTTGGATTTAAGAACTTTTCATTTTTTTAAGAACCCTAATGCACATATCTGCGTCGTGAAAGCATTTGAACTTATATTCACGTCGTTCGTTGGATGCAGAAGGAGCATTTAACAATACCGACTTTAATTCAATAACCGCGGCCCTGAGAAAGTGGGGACTGGAGGAAACTAGCTGTAGATGGATAGACTGTATGCTTAGACAAAGGATGGTATTTACAACGTTTGCAGATCGTACTCTAGCATCCAGGATGACTTAGTCATCTTTGTTGAGGGAAAATTCACGTGTGCACTGACCGTGGTGAACAGGTGGTGTGATAAGGAATGACTGACGGTGTCTTCCTTTAATACCACCATAATACCTTTTACAGGCAGAACGAAGCTAGAGGGCTTGGAACCTCTCTTTCTGAATGATAACAATTGGAAATGTTGGGGGAGGTAAAGTAACTCAACCATACAAAGACTAGCCTAGCTTCAAAGACTTGTCTGCTACAGCATAACTGAGTCGATGAGAACGACGCCCACTGCTGCAATATCATCGATTAGCACGGAAGCTGACACGCCGCATACAAGAAGTCTAGTAGACGTAAGAGTGTATCTAATGCAAATGAGGTCAGATCATATGGTAGTCCGATGTCTTGAAAAAGTACTCTTTGATGTGATTATTCTAGATCGTAAGGAATGGAAAACCTTCAAAGGGAGCATCCCCAAACAAAGTTTGATCTGGTACACGAATTGTTCTAAATCAGACGCAGGTACTGGATCAGGCATTTTCAGCGAAAATATGAAGACAGGTTGTGCTCAGCCACTGCGCAAACTTACATTAATTTTCCAAGTTGAAATCTTCGCAATTACACAATCTGCGGGAATCAACATAGAAATGACCTGCAGGACCAGTCAAATCTATATTATGTCCGACAGCCAGGCGGCTCTGCTGGCTCTGTAGACTCAGAAGACTTCATTCAAACTGGTAATGGAATGTTTTGAGACACTTAATGATCTGGCCAGGCAGAACAAGGTCACACTTGCCTGGACTCCAGGTCACTGTAGCATTGATGTAAAAGCTGATAAGCTAGTAAGTCAGGGAGCCTCTATGCCATTCATAGGACCAGAGCCTGCCTTGGGTATCACGATGAAATCGTGTCGTCTAGCTGTCAACACTTGGATCTATTATAAGCATAAGTAATATTGGCTAAACAGACCAGGCCTGAATCACAGCATGGCCACCATAGAGGGACCTGATTCTAATCGCGCTGCAGAACTGCTGAGATTATGTAGGGCGCGACAATCTAAAGAAAATTGGTCTGTACAACGGCGACAGTAGTTGTCGACAATATGGCACAGCTCCAGAAACTTCCTTCTATATTGTATGCAGTTGTAAAGCGCTAGATGGTAAAGGACAGCTCACATTTGGAACAGGTAAAATAGTTCTATATGAGTTCTATGCGCAATCTTTGAACGACCTGCATCTCATGGTGCAGGGGGTCATATGAAAGTTAAAGTGCCGGAAGGGGTTACACAATAAGACTATGTAGGCTGAAGTGTATCCAGATCTGTAAGGAAGGCCACCGCCCCCCCCCCCCCCCCCCCCCAACCAACAACACCCACCCCCCACCACGACAGAAAAATACAGAAAAGTAGGGACGGTGGAAGAAGAACAAAAAACAGATCGTATCTCGGAAAGTTTGGTATTTATCGTAGTGAAAAAGCATTGGTAGAATACATTCCAAAAACTTACATAGTATTTGATGCAGTATTTTGGCAAATACTATTTTATCGACTTCATGTGAAGAATACATTATAATCCAGTTTATTTACTTAGGTTTTTTTTGCTTTTTTCAGAAAGTTTTCTACATAAGAATAGTACAAAAAATTCTTTTTTCATAAAAATTCATATTTGTCCAGGTGGCGGCAAATAATCTAGAGATGGACGAAAGTAATTTTTATAGAGTTCGTTAAACTTCGGATAGAGTTATTAACGAAAGAAAAGATTAAAAAGAAACTATAAAAATATTACCCTTAAAAAGTTTTTAAAATTCAATTTAATTCCGAATAATAACATTGAAGAATATTTTATATATATTTCAATTGTTGTCGTAAAGCATATTCTAAAGGACGGCCATTCAAAGCGTGGAGTAATAAAAACCCCCTCACAGGCGTTGGTTGTTTAAATGCTGCTTTGTCATTGGTTAAATCCAAATCGCGCGCCAAAATGCCGAGTCCGTTTCACGCGTACGCGTTCCATAATTATACCTAATTTGAATTCCGTTGTACTTTATTGTGATTACCTGTCTTGTTGAATTTTGTTTGTTCTTTTCTTTTTCTTTTTTATATCTCTGAGTCTTGTGCTAAAATCAGTCTTTTATAAGACTCTGCCATTTGTGCTAAGTAAATTAGGTATGTATGCTAAATGTTATTGAATCTTTTTTCTAAATTAATTAAAAAACAATCTTTTAGCATCTTATTATTGTTATGGGTTCTACATCATCAGCAAAGCGTCCACGAAGACATTTTACTGTGGAAGATAAGGAAAGAATATAGAGTATCTTGAACACCTGTAGGACTAATGTAAATGCTACAAAAACCGAAATTGTGGAATTTACTGAAACCCTTGCTAGTAATTATGCAATAATTATTTCCTATATCAATTACTTCATTTAAAACGTTATCGATGAATCCATTAATTACTTTTATTACAATGATTAGTATTGCTACCATTTTAGCATTATTACCATTGTTACAACAATTTCAATACTTACTTTCGTTACATGAATACATTGTACATTTCTATTTTATAATTGCAATGATCAATGTCCACAGTTCGTACTTTAAGGAATATTTATTTCTTATATTTGTAGGAGTTTCTGTGTCCAGCGTATTTCATATCCTTCGGGAACATGAAAATAAGGAGAATTTTGAGCCTCCAAAAAATATCATCGAGTGCGACCAATTATGGACAACATAAAGGATCGCATGATAAGTGATATTAGGAGGACAATCCATTCATTTTTTATTAGAAATGAGCCCCCAACTGTAGCCAAGATATTAAATGGTCTTAATCAAAAGGAAGGATTCAACCATTTGAAAAAGAGTACCTTCAAAAAAATCTTGAAGGAAATTGACTTTCGGTAAGGAAACAAACTAACATTTAAGAATGCATTTCTAATAAAAATTAAATTATAGTTTTAGCAAAAGAAATCGAAATGGGCTTCTGAAGGAAAAAACCGAAATAATTGCATGGAATACAAATTACATAAGAAGTTTGAGGAAATATCAAAGCGAAGGGAGACACATGTACTACTTTGATGAAACTTGGATAAACGCAGGGCACAGTATCAAGAGTTTGAACCGATATTGTCATAAAAATTGGCAGGCAAGCTTTTGTGTGCCGGTTTGAGGAATCCATGTGGGAAAGGGAAACGATTAATAATCCTGAATATAGGGACCGCAGACGGATTTGTGGACAATGGCCTGATTTTATTTGAATCAAATAAAAGCGCAGACTACCATCAAGAAATAAATGCAGAATTTTTCGGAGAATGGTTATGCAATATTCTTCCAAATTTAGCGTAAGGGGTAGTAATTGTGATAGACAACGCCCATTATCACAGCAGAAAAATTGATAAAAATACAAATTCTGCTTCAAGAAATGGAGAAAGAGGATTTCTGAAGATGGAGCTATTATGTTTTATAAAAGTACATGCGAGGAGTCCTCGTTATGCAGTTGACTAAATGGCGAAGGGGAATGGGCGAATACTTTTAAGACTGCCACCATACCACTGCGAATCAAACCCCATAGAATTGTGCTGGCTTCAAATTAAAGGGGAAGTCGCAAGGAAAAGTCTTACTTTCAAGATAAAAGACGTTAGAAAATTGTTTTTAGATGCTATCAACAATGTTAGTCCAGAAAATTCTAAAAATGCGATCAGGCATGTAGTATAACATGAGGATGAAATGTGGCAAACGGATTCAATTGTCTATGACGTTCAACCTTTAATTATAAATATTAATAACGAAGATTCTGATTCTTCAAAATTTGATGTATCAGATTGATTTCTTAATAAATGTTCTTTATTTTAAATCTTTTTGTCTTGATTAAACAATGTAATCAAATTCCTTATCCAAAAACTGCAGAACTGTTTATTTTACCTAATTGTAAATTAAACTACGACACAGTCGGTAGGTTTCGATATATTATTGATGCCACATTCAACTAACGAATTTGGAACATCACATTTTGTTAAGTCGTAAATTTTTTATACAAACGTCTTTGATGAAGCTACACAAAGTATCCAATCGTATCTGCCATGGGAAAGTTGAAAAATAATTGCAAAAGAAGCAATGGTAGTTGTAAAGTAAGTGTAAATGGAAATGTTCGTATTATTTTTTTAATATTGGTTAACAATATCTTAAATTTTGTTAAACGCCGTTCTCCAATCGTTAACATAGATCTTATCTGAGACAAAATTATTTTGAAACCTAAACTTCTCTCACTGGCATTTTTATTACTTACCACAATTATATGGCATAAATTGTAAGTTTAAGATGCGCTTAGAGCTAAGCAATACTTTATTTGCTATTGAAACAATTGTAGCAATAATGATTTTCATGCATTTACGTTAAACCACAGAACATACAAGTTAAGAAAGGAACCTTTCATGTAATTTGAAGAAAACACGGCTCTCTGGTGATCGTCTGGTGAATTAAAGATGTGGCGGGAATTTGAGCGCGTTCAAATGCGCACTCCACACATTTCATTTAAATTAAATTTATATTTGAAAGAAATTAATAGAAAAATGCTTCTAATAACTATATATTAAGCTCAATGTTATTGAAAGCATTTTTACTTATAAGCATGGGAGAATTAATTTATAAAAAATATTCAAAAAATATTTTTTTTATTATGTACAAACACAAATAATTTTAACACAAGTATACAAAATTTTACTTAACATAAATAAAATAATAAATAGTAATTGATTAAGTACATAAATATTAATTCTCTAACTAAATAAAATCCTCTTGCAATTCCTTAATATCGCAGAAACTGGTCGGTCAGGTACATAAGTTCACATGGAAATCACTCGAAAGTGGTAGTTAGTATATGAAACAAAAATTATAATTAAAAACAAAACTTATACAAAATTATTTAAAATAAACAATCAAAATTGAAAATTAATTATCTAACAACCCCTTGTTAATTTCTAATTATTATTTATTTAATGTAGTATCCCGAACTGCTTTTACATTATTCGAAAGCAAGATGTCGGGGTTAATTTTTAGTTCATTTAATACAGTATCCGGAACTGTTTTCAGATGCTATAAAAATAATTATTGAATGTAAGTATCAAGCACTTTCACAGATCTTTCTAATTTTAGACAAAATTTTTTATAAACGTTTCTCCGTTCATCATCGTTTGAGAGCAATTCTTTAAAACGATTGAAACTTTCGATTTATTTGGGATCTTCAGAATTAACGGTTTTGCCTTTTTTCAAATATATTGTCATGATAACTATTACTTTTGCTAGATGCTTAATGAATCTTCGGTAATAACCTATAATTCCGAGAAAATTTCCCTTATTTTGTCTGGATTTGGTTTTACTCAAGATGGTGTTATAATATGGTCTGAATAGCTAACATTTTTAATTAAAAATTCAGACTTATCTACCTGAATTTTTAAATTGGCCTTCCTTATTCTTTTAAAAAATCTTTGAATGTACTCTGTTAGGCTTGTGCTGGAAATGATTATATGGTCTAAGTAGACTAAACATTTTTCGTTTTCAATTAATCTTAGGATGTTATACATTACGCGGTGAAAGATTAATGGGGTGTTTTTCAACCCAAATGTCATCTGTAAAAATTCGTAATACCCGCTTTCTGTATAGACGGCAGTTTTTTGAATATCATCTTTGTCTATTTCGATCTGGTGAAAACCAGACGCCAGATCTAGAATCTTAAAATATTGTTTTCTGTCCAATTTGTCTAGTATTCTGTTGTTCGTGGCATGGGATATTATCTCCAATGGTCTTTTCATTAAGTCGCCTAAAATCGATGACAATTCGTCATTTGCGTTGGCCAGAAGAGTCAAGTTTCTTTGGGACAATCCAAATAAGGAACGATCATGGTGAATCTGACGGTTGTATGATTTTTTACTTTAACATGGATTGTATTTGTTTTTAAACCTCCTTTTTGTGAATTTCTAGGTATCTGCAAGCTTTGGCATAGATGGGAATTTCATCTACTGTTCTAATTTTTTGTTTAACTTTGTTCGCAAATGTTAGGTTTTTCTTAGTTTTTGTTGTGAAATATGTCTGAAAATTCGTTTTTTTCCCTCAGAATTCATATAGTTTGTTCTTATTTTGTTTATATCAATGTTATTAGGTTTCGATGCTGTGATAAAAATACTTTTTATCTAGTTCAAAATTTTCTGTATTTATCTCCGAGCTTAAATCAATGGTAGTGCATTTTTCAAATTAGTTTAATATTATACGATTAGAAAATTTAGTTTCAATTTTACAATTAGGTAAATATGAGATTGTTTTTTAAATCTACACTAGCATTTAGTTATTTTAGATTATCGAGTTCTAACATTATCGTGAAAATTAAAAAGATGCAATTTCAGTTTCGTTTTGTCAAGTAATCTAAACAATTTATAACAAGGTATGAAATTACTAAATTTTTCTGAAGATGTACCATGCGCCGTAGAAATATGGAACGGCTCAGTTTGGATGTCATTAAAAAAAAGTGCTGTTTCCGGTTTGCCAAAAGATTTAGTGCTTCCTACTAGATAGATACTTCTATGAGAACTTTTAAATATGGGGAGAGGAGAAAGATAATAAAAGGTAGTCTACTTTTATTATATGTTAAATTCCTTAAGTAGAATTTTGGAATATTTTATGTAATTCTTCCCTGTTTAATCTTGAGAAATACGCGATTCCGCTCATAAAAACAAGTTTTGAATAATTGTGAATAGTTGAAACTCCACTCATTGGGGTGAGTTTTGAAATTTGTTTAGTTGAAAAATCATTACCCTTCACAGAATTTTGTTTGTTTGAATTAAATCGTTGAATGTTGTGATTAAAATTTGGGGAATGATTTTAAGATTTTGGTTGCAGATCGCGAAAGATATTAGAATTTAAGGTATGATAATTTCTCGAATATAATCCCGAATTAAAATCTGAGTTATCAAAATCGGGATAGAATCAGAATCAAAATTATTGCTTGTAGAACCTCTAAAAACATAAATACTTACAATCCCTTACAGCCTACAGCTTGGCATTTCGTTGTTCTTCTATTAAATTGCACTTCAACAATTTTCATTAGTTAAAACATTAAATGTCAATATGTAAAAAGGTCAAAATTCATATACCAAACATAAAAAGAATGTCAAATTTTTAAATATTAAAATCATATCTCATTTTAATATTTGATACTTGTATAATTTAATGATTGAAGTGGATGTAAGGTACGACTTTATTGCGAATAATTACTGCAGTTACTAAAGAAAGAAATTGAACAAATAGCGATTACAATTCCTCATTCTGACACCAATTTTGGTTATTTAAAAAACTGGACAATTGTTTATACTCTAAAATAAAAAGTTTTAGTTTAAAAACTAGAAACGGTAAAACAAAAACAATAAATCATAAATTTTGTAGAATTTACAAAATAAGTAATGGATGAACTTTAAAACTGAAAATGCATAAATTAAAGAAATAAAAGTACAAAAAGTCTATAATCTTGAATTTGTATTGAAAGAATTCATCACATATGAACATTGCAATATTTAAAATTCCTAATAGTCGAAAATTTTATAATATAAAATTTTTTATTTTTCATTTATTTGTTTTTTTTTTAACAAATAAAAGAAACTTAAAAATTAGAACAAAGTCAGGAATTAATATATAATATGTATTCAAAGAAATAAAACGAATAGGCGTTAATTTTAAGTGCATACATGAATGTTTTAAGTGCATGTTTTCAGACTGTTTAGAGCATTGTATGTACATTTTATCACTTTTTTAATGCATATATTCCAAGCTCTAGTCATAACTCTTTAATGTTAGCAAAAGAACCGTCAGGGAATGGCTCAGCACAAAATTCTTTCATACAACATATTTCGTGGTAGGAAGCATGTTTACTATGCGCGAAACTTGTCTCATGAAACAGTATTATTAAACAGTTGCGCGCAAATTAAACCCAGTTTTAGATATATTAATACGATAAAAATTAGTAAAAAGAAACATATTTATTTTTAATAGCAGAACCATTTTTTGTTGATTAATACTATACAATGAATAAAACGTGGTAATCTTTGAATGAAAATATGTCTGAAGTATTTGAAGTATTATATAACAATTTTCATTATTTAAAATTTATAGATAAAGTTATCTCATTAGCTCTTATGTATGTCAAAGCGAATTTTTGAAATTTCATAAAAATCTAATTAGCTATAAGCCGATTAATGTGATACAACAATTTCAGTGTATCCGACAAGATATTTATTAATCACTCTTTACAGACAAAATGAGTTTTGGCTTCCCTTTGAGCATTAGAACATTGAAATTGCAACTCTATTTTTTGCACCTAAATAATCAGCGTGCGTTATGTCCATACACACACTCTCACTTTAATCGTTGTGAAATATCCGGAGGGTAACAATACGAACAATAAAAAAGAGGTGATAAAAGCTGATGCGCTTGACTCACTTGTAATGAATGGAGGAGATGTGACTACTAGAGAGTAATGAAGCGTGTGTGGAGTCAGTGAGTGTAAATATCGGTTTAATTAATACGTGTACGGCCAACAGAAGGTTTGTAGCGCGAACAATTTGAAAGTTTCTGCTGTGGGCACGTGGTTATGTGAAAATATGTTGTCGATATCGCATAGAACAGATAATATTTGAATAAATTTGAGAGATTAGCACATCTTGTTAGTAATTATTAAATTCACCTTTACTAACTCAATACATAGTAAACTGCATGCGTATGTATTGTCACATAAGGGAAAAATATGTAATAATTGACATTTAAGAAATAATTACTAATTAACATTTAAGAAATAATTACATCAGGAAATAATATGAATAATTATGCATTAATTAACAAT
>JAODAH020042773.1:0-10551 GCA_027574865.2 Coproporus ventriculus | reverse complement strand
CAAAACCAGAAGTACCATTTTTTCCAAAATAACTAGCGATCTTTCATTTTTTGTCTATAAATTGTGTACCATATTTTAAGCCAATTGAATGAAGCATTTAGATACTACAGTGTTCACAAGACTGCGGTACAAACATATAAAAAGACACAAACACCTGCACAGACATTGTTCAAGGAACCTTATAACAATAAAATCAATCAAAACTAGAAATCAACTTTTATTACGATTACAATACTTTCCTTATACATAGTAGGATGTGGAAAGTAAAATGTTTTTGGATAATGGTGGGAGGCATAGATTAAAATAAACGGAAAACAACATTAATTACAAAAAAACAAATGTAAACTTACTTTTAGTAATACAAATAACTTTTTTATTTGGTAAACTTAGAAGTTTTGCAGTAGAATTGTAAAAATTTCTATACATTTTCTAAAGTCGATAATCGGGGGAAAAAAATGCTTCTATTTAATGTTACAATAAAAGAAGCGAATATTTTTAAATTGTTTATTAAATGTACAGCAACATTTATATCATATTCATTAAATAAAAAACTTATGCAACTTGGTCATCTCCCTTGGTTGTCCTTGTGTAAATAAGTTGCGCTCTATGTTGTACGACTTGTTTAATTAAACCTAAACAATAATAATTAATAAAACAATCCTTAAATTATACGCAAAATTTTACCTTTCTGTTGCAATTCGATCAACGCCCGTCTTGCTAAAGATCCTCTAACCTTTAAACGTTCAGAAACAACTGATGGTGTGATCAGTTTGTAAGATGGAACTTCTTTATATAATTTTTCGTAAGTTGCTTTATCAAATAACACTTGGTTATTTAACTTATCACGAACTTTTCCTTTAGACCACTTCTTCTTTTTGGCTTTACCACCACCAGACCCTTCTTTTTTCTTTTGGGTCTTTTGTGGCTGTTTAGCCGAAGATTTAGAATCCTTCTTTGGAGGCTAGAATAATACAAATATAATTAGCTTATAATTTTCACAGATATTGCAGGAATAATTGAAATTAACAAAAATATCAGACTCATTAAATCAGTTTTAACCACCATGAGGTTGTCTGGATATGTTTTAGCATCATGTAAATAATACAAAATAAATCGGGAATGCGATAAATTTCAAAAAGCAATGATTAATTCTTACCTATAACAAATCATTACTGATCAAGTGATTTTAAAATTTAGGTTGGTTTTATAGGTTTTTACAACAAGAAAAACGAAACAAGTATGTGCACTTACCATGCTCGTTATTAAAAAGAAGGAATGGGAAGGCAGGAACAGGAAACGTCACCATCAAACAGCGATACCAACCTAAAAAAATGCATAATTGCCAACATATATTTATAGACAACTTCAGTTTTATGTACGTCTTGAAACGTAAATTTTCAAGCACATAACCTCAATTATTTGAAGGTGCCGAAGTTTTTTTAATTTAGTAAAAATTAAATTAAGAAACCATTTAAAATGACTGCCGACGCTGCAGCTGCGGTAAAAGTTGTAGCACCCACAGTAGAACAGCTTAATGCTGATCATATCACACAAGTATGTTAAATACATCTTTTTGTTTCCTGTTTAATTTTGTTCAATTTTAGTTAGCTGAAAAATATTGGGCCCCTCATACTAAGAATAATCACCTTCAATTTGAACCAAGTGTAATCGAAGATATTTATTTACAGGACATTAAAGGAAGCAAGTAAGTTTTTATCTTCATCCAAAAGATGTATTCGTAAAGAAATTTTATTGAGATATTACACAGTCTAGCCATAAATACTGTCCACTAATTGAAAGCAAATGTCTTGAGAACAAAAATAAAAACGCCACTGAAATCAGTGAATCGATACCTAAATAAAATAAATTATTCGAAAAGTCTTTAGCCTTTACCTTCTACACATAGCTTTAATCGTGGAATAAACATGTCGATAATTGTAAGCAAGATGTCTAGACACACTGATTTTCTTCAAAACAATACTGTTATAACTTATTATATTTATGAGATGGAAAAATATTAATTCTAACCTAATGTTTCAGCTTTTCTATACGGAGAATAATGGTCCTTGAATTCAGTCAATATCTGGAAAATTATTTATGGCCAAATTATAAGCCCGGAGCATCTCACGCACACATTCTGTCTATTGTAATAATGTTAAATGAAAAATTCAGAGAACGTGTACAAGTTTGGCAGGTAAGGGTAATAGAATTTTTGTAAAAAACCAATATTGGTCCTTTTAAAACTAAGGTCCAGATATAATTCATATCTAATTTTAGATACAATATTTTCTCATGTTATTTTCCTGCTAGCACATCTCAAGAAATTTTTTTACAAATGTTTTTTGTTTCAGGCTTTCAAAAACAGTAACCAAAACTTCCCGGACTTCTTTCAACAAGTGTTGCATTTGTGCCTTGAAAATGATGAGCTATTAATCACAATTAAAGAACAAACTGCTCTTCTTATATTTATAAACCGATGCTTTAACAGTATGGAGGAAGCAATATGCAGAGATCAAGTTAAACGTCTAGTTTCTTTAGCAATGTGGGTTTCTCTTCAACCGGCAAGGCGTGAAAGTGAATTTAAGAAATATCCTAAATGGAAGAAGTATTGGAAAGCAATTCAAAAGAAAGACAAACCAGAACAAATAGAAAAACTTATGTGGGAAAGAAAGTTTTTACATAATTTAATGCTGAAATTTATGACGGTATTGGATAGTATACCAGAAGAGGGCACTCTATTTAAAGATAAAGTATGGATTCTCTTACCTAACTTTACATTTTTGAGATGTATGTGTTCATGGGATATTAAATTAGTTACTTAATTTGAAGAATCAAAATTTGACATAAGATTTTTTGCATTAACATTCAAATATAAAATATTTGATGTCTTAGTTACGGTTTTTTCTTTTTCATTATAGATTCAATATTGTGAACGATTCCTTGAACTAATGACTGATTTGGAAGCACTCTTGCCAACCAGAAGATTCTTCAACACAGTTCTTGATGATTGCCACCTCGTTGTTCGTTGCCAACTTTCAAATCTTTTTAAAAGACCTGAAGGTCATCTATTTAGACAGGTAAGTTATAATCAATATCCATTTTACAAGATAAAAAAAATAATTTAATAAATAATACAATTTTCTTCACATAAATATAAGTACAAAATTTTTATTTTGGACGTATCGAGATTATTTTTGGAGGGAATTAGTTTCGACAGTCGTTTAAGTACATAAAATATTTTAAATAAAAATACTGGACATAAAAGTGCAAATATGTTTGAGTTAAGTTTTTCTACTTGCTAGAAACACACAAAAATTGTATTAAGTACACCACAATCACAAATTAAAAGTTGGCATAAGATTCATATTCTTAAATATAAATAACATCAAATCACTATAAAATCTTAACCTACAATATATATATTAAAATTTTGTATATAAATTCACTTATAACGATTGACTAAAAAGGATTATTTTTTTTTAATATACGAAGTGTATACAAAAAGGAAAATTTTAATGGGCAGTTTTTAGGTTAGATAGGTTAAGGAAAGCAACTTCAGTTTACAATCATTGAGGGAAACACTTTACAATATTTTGGAAGCTACAAACAGAATTTTATCCTCATTACTTTCAATTTTTAAATATAAAAAGTCTTTTTGTATGCACTTCAAAGTGATTGTCAAATTTTTTTTATATATAACAAATTACTTTTAAACTAATTTGGAATGGCAATGCGATAAAATTTTTAAGTAATTACCCTGCCTAAGTCGCTATTAATAAATCCAGGTACTCACACCATTATTCATAGCTGTCATTTCATCACCCCATTCAACTTCCGGTTCAGGTCTGCAGCATGCACAAACACAATTTGCATAACAACAAGTTTTTCTTAATAAAAATCCGACATGTTTTTGATTGAAAAGACAAATATAAACAATTAATGGGGCTTGAATCGAATTTACAATAATGTAACAATAAACCAAACCATCAAATTTGGAAAATGACATTAGGAAAAATATCCATGTTAAAGTCATTACTAAAAATAATAAGATAAACATTCGGAAACTGCAAAAAAAAAAAAGTTCCTCAATTTCATTGTTTTTTTGGTAAGAAATTATTATACAATTACCTATGTTTTAATTTATGATGTATCCTTCCATATGTGTTCATTCTGCCTAAAATTTTTATTGTTGTTGCGAAGAAAAATATGTTAACTAGAACTGTGAATGCAATGGGCATGAAAAATATAATCATTCCCAAAGATCCTGTGAATAAATTAAACAAAATTTAGATTTAGATTAACTAATTATCATATTCAATTATATACCTATTTGTTCTTGTTCATCGAATTTAAAAAGTGGTTGGTCAATATCATAATCCATCGTGTAGTGTGCAAAAATTGCTAAGAATCCCATAACACCTGTGCAACCCCATACATATATAGAATAGTAGCAGTATTTTTTACTATCTGTTATTCTTAAATAAACATTCCTTGATCTAAAAATGAAATAATTTATATTAATTTATTAAGTATAGAAAATGTTAATTTTTGACACTTATAAGTTTGTTAAAATTTCACAATAAGAAATCAAAGATAAAAATTTTAAAAATTCGGCAAAGAGAACAAATGTTAAAATCAACACTTTTTGGTAATTGAGGTTGGTAAAATTCGAAAAATTCAAATTTACAACAGTCAAAATGTTAATTTTGAGAATTATTTTAAAGGGAGGGAAGAAGAAAATATTCTTTGAACATTTCGAAAACCTAGATATATGCAATTATTGGGATGACAAAAAAAGTCCATTTTTGTTTGTTTTTTGGGATACTAAAATTTTTTTGAATTAAAAGGAAAACACTGATCGAAAGAAGATACAGGTTGCACTGAGAAATTTCTTTTTCTGAAAAGGAGTCCGTAGGATAAATAAGTTTGGGAACCACTGTTCTATAAGCACATATTAACCGCATGCCCTAAAAAGTACAGCAATTTTTCAATGTATTACTCATTTCTATTAAAAATTATGTGATGTTTACAAATATTAAATTATAAATATAACTTACTTGAAAGTTTTCCAAATGTAGTATGCCAAACTATTTAACCAAAAGAATGCGCCCAACAAACTAATGTAGCAAATTGTTTCTATAACAGAAAATTTCTTAAAAATAGATCTAAACGACGTTACCCAATTAATTTTAACTAACAACTACAATTTTTAAGGTTTCCAGCAAAATAATGCAAACAGAAATAACATTAAAAAAAACCTATTCAAAATGTAAAATTTTTTCTAAACATGAAATTAATTGAAAATTTACATTATACATAAAAAATAATTTTATTTTTAATTTTTTTTTTATAGCAATTGAAGGATACAGAAACAAAACTAATTTTAAATTGAATGGAATTATAAACTGTAATCAAAAATTGGTTTTGTTGTTTCATCCTTTCTTTCAGTTTATTATTTAGTCAGTTTTAAATTGACTTTATACTTTAATTTAATACTTCATGAAAAATATTTTGCTTATAAAACCTTCAAATATAAATATGTAATTGTTGAATTTCTCAGGTTATATATAATTTTTACATCAAGTTAGATGGTCATTATCACTGATTAAAACTTTAAAATGTCTTTACAAATAAATAGGGAAATGCTTACCTGTGATGATCAAACTCAAATGATTTGTAAAAATTGTCAACAATCTTATTAAATCTGCTGATTGACTTATGATCATGCAAATGCACAATGATGTTACAATATTTCCAACTAAATCTTTAAGGGTAGGCATCACAAAATAAATAATTGCTATTGTTAAAAAGCATCCAATTGAAATCATGTGCGTAATTGGATTAATTATATTCCGCATTAAAAACTCAGTTGCCGTCCAATCGGTGTCATGCTCTATTCCACAAACCAACGCATATTCCATTACATTTCCATCAATGATTTTCTGAAATTTAAACATTAGAATTATTAATATAAATCTTTTCTGTACAAATTTTTGACAAATGTAAAAAAATATTTGGTTGGGTCAATTGAAGAAGATCGTTTATATGTAAGTTTGCCTAAACTGTCAGATATGACAATAATGCATTTGAAAAATATCGGATAGGAAAGATTTATTTACGATTTCTAATGGGCCCATAATCATATCTAATAGTTTAAACAGACACATACACATATGATATTTTACGGATGTATTTTTATATCTGATCTTGTTGATTTGACTTTAAATATTTTATTACCTTATCCAAACAATAACGTCCATTATCGTAATCATAATACATTACTTTTTTATTATTATTTAATTCATAGGAAATATCTTGTTCACCAAAAGGAATTCGATGAATATAATGCCTTAATTTTCCACTTGGCAACAAACGAAGTTCCTCTTGGGATAATTGATGATGGTAAATACCAAAATGTTGGTGAGATCCACAGTCGGGTAAACCAGTTATTATTCTAAATTTTTTTTTTATTAATAAACAATACAAGAAAATTTATAGTATTCTTACTCGAAATCTACATTGATGTTAGTTCGTCCGTGTTCATTTTTAAAAATTGGTTGCCATTTCGTTTCATTGGTTTCTTGAACATACCTGCATGAATTATCTATATAAATCTCATTTTCGTTGCAACATTTATTAACTTTGATGTATTGTTTAAGTTCAGGCACTTCATTTAATATTCTAGTTTCACATAAAGTTAAATAAATTAAGAAAACGATAACTTTCATTTTGAAGGTTATGTCTTTGTTGTGGTGCATTGTTTACATAATTTCTATTCTCTAGCTACCCCTAAAATTAACAGCAGATGTACATTTATGACTATTGACTTCCGTTTGCACCTGGTCTGTTGGAAATGGTTCGTGAATGTTTCAAAAATTTTTTTTATTGTACTTGTTTTAACGCGACATTCATGGGCGAGTATGAATCACCAGAAATGGTTCGGTGGGTAGCAAAGTGGAAATCCAACTCATCCAACTGCGCATTGAACTGGTTTTTTTGTAAAATACCTGGAGAGATATCAATTACCATTTTTAGCAATTATCAAACATGTATTGATCGTACTGATTGAAACATTCTTGAGCGAAAATATTTTTTAATTGGGAATGTTCAATTCTATGATGTTAACGAAGAACTTTTGCGGAAATAGCGCACGCATTTCATTAAAATATTTATTAACTTTTGCACTTTAATGACGCGAGAATTAAAACAATTAATTATAAAATTATAGACTGTACATTTTCAGTCAAGAAATTTGAATATAAATCAAACTCTTGAAGAAGAAAACTAAGGAAAAGGTCATAACTAATTTCAGCTTAGGAGAAAATAAGAAAAAAATTAATTTGAAATAAATCTTAAGAGATATGAAAACTAAAACAATCACTAATAGTATATTAAGTTCAAATTTATAAAATGAGTGGCAATAGCCAGGAGTTTTATAAAAGATGAGTGCCATAGTAGCTTTATGCATTAGTTCTTTGTATTATTTTCTCAACTTTGAGCCTTTTTCGCCATTTTTAAATGAATATTAGATTTATTAAAATGTAGCAAATTTTGTCGCAGTTGGTAGAACAAATGTCATGCGTGACATTTAAATACAATTTCAAATTAATTTTCACAATATTTTTAATTAAACCATCTTATTGCACTAAAAATATGAAAAATTGCAAAATACTTCGAGGATTAATTGATTCCCGGCTTCTTTATGGATAAGTTCGAAAATTAAATAGACAATGTGTATGAATAATATTAACTTACCTGGCATTAATTTATATATCCTAGTTACAATCATATTTGTCACTTGCCACAATTATACTTTTCACTGTAAAAATAATTTAAATTAAACACAGTTTAAATTATTTCATTTTTACATTTATTCTAATTGCATGCATGACGACAATTCTCAGCTAATTTTTTCGTTAAATTTCATTCATATTTCACTATGGCCAATCTCGAAATATGAAATTCACTATTTCTTTTCAAGCACTCAAACAGCTAGTTTAGAACAAATTCTTATTTCAACACCAAAGTAGAAAAACTTATTTTTCAACTTTTATTTAAATAAATAAGTTTTCATTAAATACAAAAATACACAAACTAATTAATGATTCGACAAACAAAGATCTGAAAGTATGAAAACCCTTGTAACTGTGAGTGTAATATTTCATGACATTTTTTGTTATACCGATTAGTTTGAAGAAAGTTTGACTTGTATAAATTAAGCTATAAACTAAACAAAGTATTTTTATTAAGGATAGCAGATTTTCCCCCTTTTTTCTGAAGTTACTAAGAGAGACTCCTTGATCAATACAAAGATATTTGAAAAAAGAAATAAAACATTTTCTGCAACATATATGTTCAACTAGCAATATGATACAACTAACTTCAATGTGTTATTCTAATATTTTTACTCACCTTGTACAAATTGTTTTTATACTTGTCATGATGTGCTACTTTTACTACACATGAAAATTCGAACATATAAACAAATGTAAATTTCGAAACAAGAGAGGAAAACAGCAAATATCGAGCAAGTGATATGTATCGTTTTCGAGACAGGTTGCCTAAAAAATTCATTTCGTAACTATTTTTATAATTCAAACTTTAAGAGATTCATTACATGTAAAAAATAATCTAAGTTGGAAAGATTTGCAACGTTACTTATTAGAATTTCCACTCTATTTTGGAACAAAAAGTGATTTTACTTATAACCAGAATTAAATTTTATTAATAAATTTATCAATTAAAATATTGAATGAATGATTTTGTTATCTAATTGATGGAAATTTATATATTATTTATAAAAACAATTCTTGTTTTAAATGTTCACTTTTTTAAAACAAAATTTCTGTGTCCTTGTTTTATTCAGTTGATGAAAACTGATGTTTTTCAAATAAAGAGTTTCATAAAAAAATAAAATGCTAATTATTACTTTGGTTGATTCTAATAAATTAAAATCTGATTTGAGTTTTAATGTGAATCAATTCGAGTTGGAAAAACCGATTGGAACTTTTTCTTTAAAAACTTGTCTTGCATTGTTTCGTGATAAGATACTTCAAAAATAATTTCTAAACTTATTAAGAAAGTCGGAAACTTTACAAATCCGTACATGTTAATAACATATTTGCTGCTCTAATATTAGATCTCCAATAAGTAAGATCCTAACCTAAAAAATATGATTAATGATCTTGATCTTAAAAAATTGTGATATCATAATAAATTATTTTGGCAAATTATATTACAATGATTTTCGGATTGCAGTCAGCGTTTTACTAAAGTTGACCGTTTGATATTCCTCCTTCCTCTTCTTCACATATACATTCCTCATCTTCAAATAATTTCCATGTATTTGGAAATTGCCAACCACAAATTCGTTTACTTGCTAACCCCCTTAAAGCTCGCTTTCGGAATACGACTAGTAGTAGGAGTATAAATAATCCTTGAAGTGCATTTAAATAATCTGTGATTATCCTGAAATTAAATCAATATTAAACCAATGATAAATTTGCGTCTTTATATATTTTTAACAATTGTTATTTATTTGTCCTCGCAACTACCAAAAATAACAATCGCTAAAACATAATTACATTACAAAAAAATATATTTTGTTTTTTTAAAGTTTTCATTTGATAATTCCACTTTCCGATTATAGTATGTACAAATTAACTTTTTACAAAGAAGTTGAAATTGGAATTGTAGTTTTTTTATATTCATCCATTATAAAAATTTTCAAGTAACTTTTTTAATTAGTTCGAAAATATTTTTAGTTTAAAATTTTCATTACCATACATAATCCAGCAAATAATGGACTTTGTCCAGTGCTGCTGAAGTCACTTCGAAAAACCATGTAAGACCCATTATGAAAAACAGTTTGACATATAATCCTACCCTAAAATATATTATTTAAATATTAAAACAGCATGTGATAGAACAAGATTTAAAAAAATTTATATGCAATTTTTCGGATTGTTAAGCAAATTGAAATTGTAATCTATTTCAAGTGATCTACCAATTTTGTTTGGTATCATTTGGTTATAAGTTTGTAGATTTTGTGTAATTTAATTAATTAGTCATTTTATATCATCATATATAACTGGTAATTGCTCAGCCTGAGAGCTCTTTCAATAGACAATGTTTTATATATTAAAATGGACAATGATAGATGAATACGATAACAAATAATAATCCCTAGATAATTATATATAGATATAATATCAGAGCAATGATAGGTAACAATAGTAGGTGATGATGAAGATGGCCAAAGATGAATGATAATAAATAGATGATGATGACAAATAAAAAATGGCAAAAAATGATGGCACTTGGATGATAACGGTGCATAATCATAGACAGATGACAATAGATAATTCATGACAAGGTGAATAATGACAAATAAATGATGATGGATGGTGTTACAGATGAATAATAATAAGTACATGATGATAGATACACGGTGGTATATGGATGGTAACAAATGTATGATGATAGGGGCATTCTTTAGAAAAATAAATTTTTTAAAAGAAAATTGTATTTTCTAAAGGAAATTTTATGATC
>JAODAH020042769.1:0-34581 GCA_027574865.2 Coproporus ventriculus | reverse complement strand
TTAGCCGGGGAAGTAGGTGTTTTTCAATTGATCTATTTATGCTTATAGTATAAGCTCATTGTAGAGCATAAAACACATGATTAATATATGTATTAATTGATTTTTTAATTGAATTAACTATTTATTGCAAAATAATTGTTTCTATTTTCAGGAGGAATACGTTTTATTGAATGGTTGGGTTTAATTCCAAGTTTTGAAAATGTGACAGGTTTAATAAAAAATAGTGTAGTAAACCCCTTTGTTAAGTCAGAAGCAACAAAAGAAGATCTAGATTTCTTATTGGCACCAAGGATAGCAAAAGAAATTGAAGAGATAATCGGATATAAATTTAAAAATCGTGGGTTTTTACTTCAAGCAATTACACATTCTTCATTCACAACAAACAGAATAACATATTCATATGAACATTTAGAATTTATTGGCAATGCTGTATTAGATTTTTTGATAACCACTCATATTTATGAAAGTTGTGGATATTTAAGTCCTGGAGATTTAACAGATTTATGTTCTGCGTTAGTTAATAACGAAACTTTTGCTGCTTATACTGTTAAAATAGGATTGTATAAATATTTAAAGCATTATAATGTTACTTTGGAATACCATATTAGTCAATTTGTTACTTTTCAAAAAAATAAGGATTATGCAATTAACGATGTTTTAATTTTGTTAAATGAAGAGGATTTGCATATGGCTGAAAACGTCGATGTTCCAAAGGTAATTGAAATAAAATTATAATGCACCAAGTTCTATTTAGCGTTAAAATGCGGTAGGAAATATCTAATACATATTTTTTAATTTTAGGTTTTAGGTGATTTGTTTGAATCCTTTGCAGGAGCAATTTATGTAGATAGTGGAATGGACTTGGAAACAGTTTGAAAAGTGTACTATAAAATAATGTGGAAAGAAATAGAAAATTTTGCAAAGAATGTGCCAAAGAACTCTGTTCGTCTTCTAGCAGATACCTTGGCACCTTTGTATCCATTATTCCAGTAAGTGAAAGCAAATCTTTATTCCCAACTGAAATCAATTACAACTTTATATGGAGAGTACTTCCTTCCTCTTTGGAGTTTCTTATTTCTAAAACATATTTTTACTTTTTTTTTGTCTTATTTTAATAATTTTTCTACTGACAAAATTACATTTAAGTATACAAGTGGGACTGAGTCCTCCTCATTTTGCAATTTGTCTTCTGGGTTTAAGAATTTGTTTAGTTTGTAATATGTTATTTCCCATTTATATTTTTAGCTTTAATAGAATATTGTCTCTATTGATTGAAAAAATTATTTTTTTCTTCAGCAAGTTGAATGAATTAGATGATGGAAAGGTGATGGTTAATTTAGATTTTCGTTTAAATCATAAATTAACCAGACTTTATGGATTTGGTGATAATAAGAAAACAGCCAAGAAAGCTGCTGCAAAAATAGCTCTAAGGTTACTTGCAACAGAGGATAAATCAAAAAAATGTTAAATTATTGTTATGAAACTGTTTATCTAATTTAATGTTGTAATAAATATTTATTTAATTTGTTTATAATTCTCTTTTTTATTCATTAAGAGAAATAAAAGTTTCTTGAAAAATTTTCCAAAGTTTAAATCCCAGGGGGGCCATTTTTGTTTGTGCAAAATTTCATACTTATCGAGCCAAGTGCCTTGGGCTGGGCTCCTCCATACCAATTTGTGCTTTTAGCTATCTATTCATGATTGAATCCTGAATATCTCACATTTTGTCAACATCCCAGGGCAGAACACGTGTCATTAGCTCCACTGGGTTTAAAAAACTACTAAAACTGCTTTTATCTTTTTGTACTTACGGATAGCATAAATAAAATATATTGACTATTGGGTGATTTTAAATTACAAAATATGCACACCAGGACAACTTAAGAAGAACAGTGCAAATAGATCCAGAATTGAGTATATTTTCCCAGTTTATAAAGAGAAATCTGTAACACATGTAACTAATTCATGAATCTTCTCTAGTAAAAAATGATCTACTAATTTACACCCCAATAAACGTATTAGTCGTTAAGATAAAACCACAACGATAATAAAAATTAAACTGCAAGTGATTAATATATAATATATATCGACATCGATTATGAAAGATATGAATGTAAGCTGCAACCCAATATACACCGCACCCAGCTTCTATGTATACCTTGAAATAATGAATAATCTACCCATTAAAGTTTATTAATATAATTATTTATTTTCTTCTAAATTGAATTTAATACTCTAATTTAAACTTCAATTCTTAATTTAAGAGACTTTTTAAACACCAAGTGTTATTTATATAAATGCAGTTAAGGTTTTATAATCTGAGGGGAAATTTTAATAGTTAAGATTTATTTAAATTTAAGATTTTTTTAGTTGTAAGTTTTATAGGTTTAAAAGAAGTTAATTGATGATTTCTTAATAAATCTATTTTCCAATTTATTTTTAAGAAAGTAACACAAACAAAATCAAAATGTGAAGAGAAGACCATGAATTTCATGAAAGAAAAAGGAAAAAATAAGTTGAACTTAAAAGTTATCAATTTTATGAGAACGAAATTTTGCCTTGTCAAAATTTTTATGGCGGAAAAAGTATAAGTTTAATAAGCGAAGAAATTAAGGTTAAATATAAAACAGTAAGACATAAAACAAGCCCATCATCTCTTTTTACTCCTTCCTGGTTTGTACCAAAGAATTATGGTTAGACAGATTAGAAAAAGTTTATAAATATGAAATTATAATTTATTCAGATTATTGGAAATATTTGCTTGAAAAATTAAACTGATTTTCATTTGAATATTTAAAGAAATATTTTAGATTTTTCCGTATTTTAATTTTAATTTCTTTTTTTAGGAAAATGATATTTCTGCAACCCAATGTACACATCTACCCATCAAGTAGTATAATTCTATCTAATATCCAATAAAATTTTAATTAATGGGTATATGTTTTGAAAAGATTTTAATTTAAATTAAAAAATTTTCTTTAAAACTTATTTATTTCAAATAAAATAATTTAAAAAATATTAAACATTTGAAGTAAATTAAATGAATTTAGTTAATGTGTTAAGCGAATTAAGTATGAATTAAGTGAATTAGTAAATAAGTAATGATTGGGATGCGCTAATTCATTGTAAGGGGTGCCCAATAAATAATTAATTAACATCCCCTTAGTTCGTAGGAATGCTTCAGCTCCACCTAAGTAATTATTCCTTTAATAAATAAAATATAAAACCTGCGCGTGCAATTTCACCTGTAAATAATTCATTTTTGCAAATTGCACACTTGCGCATTGTAAATCACCACATATGTAAGCAACAGTTACTATCAATTATTTCCAAATAAATATTAAATTAATTTTATGGGAATGTTAAAGTATTTTAAAATTCCCGCGCTTACCGTTTGACAAGTTGTATCGGCCGGGCCGTGCAGTTGATGTCAGTAGTGAAGGAAAATGGCCGCCAGCGACGATGAGCCTATGCATCATTTATACGAAGTTTTTACCACTTGTTTTAATAAAATCGCAAATAAGGCGCCAGGTGAGTCCACAAATAGTATAATTTTAAAAGTGCGCGTCCATTTTTATTGAAATCAGCCCCAAATTCGTCCGGGACGTGTATGTTTTGCCTAACGGAACGATGCGCGTGTAATCCAAAACATTATAACAGCTTGTCTTAAAAACACCGAATTCAGGTTGAATGATCTTCCTGGATGTAAACATAACACAATTTGGGTTTGGTTTTAGGTGTTTTCGGGTTTTCATAGGTTTTGGTTAGTTTGGGGGTTGATTTGGGCGAGTTATACAATTATTGTCATTTCCATTGTGTACTATTTACCATAAACTAAGGCCCCAAACAATCTTTCATTTTATGGTTTCTAATTTACTTAAACACTTTAATTACATTCTTTCGATAGGGTGAATTCCGTTTAAATTTTTTGACACATTGGGATTTTAAAGTTTATAAACAAATTGTGATTAAAAATTCTAAAATAACTTTGTAAATCGATTAAGTGAAGTCTGCGAAGTCTAAAAATCAATTTTACTCTCAAAAATGTTTAGGATGTGTAATATAGTTGTTTGTTCGCTTTCAGGAATATTAACACAAAATTGCGTGCAATCAATCTATAAATCAATCGTTTTAAATTCGCAACATCCAATGAAATTAAATTGAAGATTCTTCTATCTAAAGTGTCGTTCTAGTGATTTTTGTGCTTCATGTGTTGCATCTTGATTAGTGATGTGCTCCATTATCGCTTACACCCAAAATTATATATAAAAATGAAAACCGATTAAAGAATCTATCAATAATCTACCACTGGATATATAAAATTTGTATGTAAATATATTTCAATTGTCTACATACATAATATAATAAAGATCTTAAATTCTTTAAATAATAACATCAACATGCTTCACAAACAAAATTTGCATTGTAATAAATTAAAATAAACTTTTAGTTAATAAATTATGTTTGCAATAATAAACATAACAATTAAATTATTATTTTTTACAATGTTAAAACATATTACAGTGCATAAAGTTATTATGTTAAATAAGAATGAAAATAATTTTGTTTCTTTCTGTTTTTTTTTGTATGGGTCCTCAAAATTCTTTAAAAAAATATCTTTCTATTTAGATGTTCAGTTTATTGTGCTTTTAAAAAAGTGTTAACTGTGCGGTTGATGGTTGGTTGATGAGAGTTCTTCATTTTAATATATTTTTAGCATTTGAATTCGAAACGACAATTTTTATGATGGAAATCATATTCAAGATTGAAATAAAAATTATTAGGACCGGCCATATGTCTTCATTTTCTTTTTTGTATTTAAGTTCTCCTTATGGACAAGCATTTGCCCGTGGTCAACTCATTATATTGAGATACAACTTTAACTTGGAAGCGAGAACGAAGAGCATCTTGTGGATTGAAATTTCCTTTTTTTGGCACTGTTTAAGGTTTTTGATTGAATGTTGATGTTTGATTGCAAAATAGGAGGAACTGGTAAGGTTTCACTTTTCATAGGTTTAAAGATTGTTTAAAATTTCAATTTGTACGTCATGTAAGAAATTTTGTCATTTTGGTTTTTGCATCTCTTACAAAAGTTCCTGCTACATATATGGTGTTAATAGGCTGCATGTAGAGATAAATCCCAGTGAATATCATCTAAAGTTCTATAATTTTGCAAGCAGTATATAGTTTTTACAATTTTGTTATAACAATAATTGAGCTTTATCCTACTCTAGATAAAGAAAATTGGAAATACCTTCAAGAAGCATTTTTTAGTTTTTTTTTAACAGTATGCATTTTAGCATTGCCTTCTTAGTAGTATTCTAATTTGCAACTTCTTAGTCCCTTGACTTGCAGAGGATTTTTTACTTTGGAAAGAAATTGAAATGGGTGGATGTAAAATTGGGTACTTTGGATCCATCTAGAAGACTTTAAACTTCCTTAGTGTTTTACAATCATATGCTATCTAGTTGTAATAATGATTAAACTTGAATTTTTCAAGCCTATTTTTGATAAGATTTTATCTCTTATTGGACTAGGAAGAAAGTAGGAATAATATACTGCAAAAATCCGGCTTCTCAGTAATAATATTACAAGACCATGTATATTCACATTTACTTTCCCGATTTTTATGCGAAATTGATGTTGTTTAAAAAATATCCTGAGCACTTTCGCGAGGGATATTTTTTTAATGGCAACATCAATTGAGCATAAAAAGAGGGAAAATATTAGAATATACAAAAGTGGTCGAGGAATATTTGTTTTTTTTTTTTATTATATCACGGAAAATAAAAATTATTAGATTTTGCCAACCTCAAAATATTGTATAAATTATGACATTTGTAGGGTAGAAAAGTCAGACACAATTAATGTTACTTGTTTATTTAAACCAATAAGCAAGCGAAACACCAAACTGAATATACAGTTCATGTAGCATTTTATTGGTCAATTTGGAAGGAAGGTGAATGTATTTCCATGATATACCTACTGTCGTGATTGGTTTATTTCTATAAAATTCTTAAATTAGATTGGTTTAAAATGTACGAGGGATATAATCATTGTTATATAAACAATCAATATTTACTCTATTGCACTTCCAAAATTATGTAATCATTACCAAAGCACATTTCTAAGGTGGAAGTCCAGGTTTTTCATTTTCCTTACATCAATATTTTGTTTCTGTATTTTTAAAAATAATGTTGGGTTGTTACTGCTTAACGAAAAACTGATCATTATACTGAGATAATATTTCTCAAAGTTCATCAGAAATTATTATTCATGCAAAAATATTTTTGGCAAATCTACACACCTCTATCTATTTCCGTTTGAGCATTTTTTTTTGTCCTGAGTTACATTGCTGGGCTTGTATTTTTAAGGTTTATAATATTTTTTGACTCAATTGATATTCTTTGATAATTATTATTTGCGTATGAGTTGACATTTGCAATTTTTTTCTAGTAACTACAAAATTATTTATGTGAAATTTTTCTGAGGCGATAAATAGATATATGTTATGTCCATATAAAAATAATGTAAGTAGTTCATAGCCTTTTGGGTTGTATTCAACTTTTTGCAAGTCTTTAGTATCCCTTCGTCATTTAATCCATAAAACAAAATGATTTGCATCAAAGGGCCGTAAACTTCTGGTAGCTGTAAAAATAACGTCATAAAATCTCATCCTGTAATTTGAGATTCCATCAAAAGGTCAAGTAAAATCGGTCTTTTTAATAAAATTAACCCTTGAATTCAACAAAAAAAACAAGAAACTAGAACATATCAATTCATGAATATTAAAAGAACTTGAAAAAAAATGTATGGTTTTACAACTTTGCGGTAAAGACGCTACTTAAAAATTTAAAAATTGCAAAGAAAAATTTAAATACGGACATTATAAAATGGTCAAAAAATTTGCGTTCTTTGGTCATTTTTTAACTGTCGGCCGCAAGGGTACCCCGACCCTAAATAAAACGCTTCAGTTTTGCAGAAATCAGTTCCAAATATCGAGACACATCTAGAATTGTCAATTTTTAATCAAGTTGTTTCCAAATTTTGATGCCTTCCTTTTTTAATGCTACTGCTATAAAAAAAAAACAGATTTTGATATGTTTGTTTATTAAATTTAATATCACAAAAATGTGAAATTGCCATAAACGCACCTGCGAAGTCTTACAGTTTATCTGTAGTGCAAAACAAACTAGAATTTCATTCAAGTTATATTTGTTTACAATCACTCTAATTTCAAAAATAAAAAAGTCTGAATTTGCCAAATGACTCATCGTTAATACTTGAAATGATAAAAAGTCCTTGAAAAACCCTTTTGTTTGCATATTTTCCGAAGAATTTAATCGCATAATCATCCAACTTGTGTCAGGTAGCAAGCAGATTAGATGAAAAAATGTATAATAAAAAATACAAGTGCATAACTCCAATTACACATATTACAAATAAAACTATTTGAATTATTAATTTCTTCATGTATTAATGTAATTACATATCAAGTTAAATATAAATAATACAATTGCAAAGGACATTATTATGTGGAAGCCGTAATAAATAATTTCAATTCAATTCTCATCGTGAATTATTAAATATTGCTTATTAAGGTAAATGATTATCAGTTACACATGTACAGAGGAAAAAAAAATGTTCATTCTTCGTACTGTCCGATGTGAGGTGTATTTACAGGCCAAGAAACTGTTGCATGGGTTTAAGGGCGTCGTAATCCATCAGATAAAGTCGAAGAGTATTTAAATAACTGCCAGGGGAATTAATTCAATAGTACCCACACAACTCGTTTTGCAGGTTTTGTAAAGGGATTCTTTTTGCTAGGCTCGGCACAATCAGAAAATTTAAATTTCAATAGAAATTTCAACCCCCGAACAAGTTTCTTAACCCTTTCATATATGTTACAGGTATATAGATAGAAAGAGATCATTCCATGAACTTACTTTGCTAATTTATGAAACAGGTATTACTTTCAGAGTTCCGATTCTACAAAAATAACAGTGTTAAAATCAATTTTGTGTGTCTGTTTATTGAATGTAAGTTTCTGTTGGCTAAATTATCGCGAAAATTAAAGAAATAAATGTCAATAGTTATTAGTCTAGAAACTGATACTTTGCGAGTAAGAATGAGATCCTGGCACTCACAAAACTATGTTTGGATATACTGAGGTCATTAGCTTCGGGTTATTGTTGTTTTGCGAGTATGAATGAAATATGAGCACTCGTAAAACAGTGTCTGGATCTCTTGTTCTTCTTTTAGAATTTGTTTCTCCACTTTAGAGCATATAGCTTCCTCTTTTATTTTCCACTCAAATTTTTTGTACAGTTTCCATACAATTTTCCAATTTTCTTGACGTCGTCTATTCATTCCTTTGGCATCTTCCACGTTTCGTTCGTACATTCTTAATTTTCATTGAAGAATGTGGCTGTTCATGCATTTCTTGTTTTTGATTGCTCATCTCATCATACACCTTACATTTCTTTCTATGATATCTTCTGCTTTTGTTCGCTTTTTTTTAACTCTTTTTATATTTTCACCTTTGAATTGTAATAATATATAAGAATTTCTGAACAAACTAGAATTTTTTGAAAATTAGGAAAATATTCTTGGAATAGCACTAAGAATTTCTATATAAATAAAAAAAAAGTTATGTATATTTTGAAATTTTCTCAAAATTTACTGACAATTTTCCAATATAACTTAGATGTTTAATGTATATTTTGCGATATTTTTCAAAATCACTTTACAGCTGGCAGTTTTGTTTTGGCAGGCATTTTCAATCATCTGGGTGCGATGTAAATTGCATCAAAAAATTTGCACCCAGCCGACAAAAGTTGTTACAAGTTTTATTGCATGCAATAAAAGTTGTCAGCTGTAAAGCAGTCTTAATGAATTCATTTTGAAATTAGATATTAGTTATGTCTGTGTTCTATCATCTGTATTGTAATATTTTTTAATTTACTAAATCTATATTTGTTATAAATACGGTTGTTTGCATTGTTTAAATATTTATACAAAAAAAAAAACTAGAAAAATAAATTATTTCACACTTTTCATGATAAATTTTAGTATAGCTATACAATTTTATTCTAAAAAACGTGCAAAGGGTAAATGAAATTTTTTTCCCTTTATGTTACTTTCAAGGCCAATTCCATAAAAATGGATTTTATTGTATTTTAATAATATTCCGCGCCCCTCGAAACTTCACCACATGTTGCTCCAAGAAATATAATTACACGTGCAACAAACCAGAAAATCCATCCTTGCTAATGACACACATAACACGCTTCCAATTCAGGTTTTGAATGCTGAAGGGTTAACGCTCATCATTTTAATGAAGATTTTTAGGAACGATTTCTATAAAATTTTCCTCCTTTTCTTTTTTTTTTACTCACAAATGATCCCCTTGCAACAAATTTATTTGCATTAAAAATTCAAGGAAGCAATAACGGGGGGCGGGAGGTGAATTAAAATATTAATATTTTTATTAGCACGCTCCTTAGTACGCGACCACCGCGAATGAATAATTAAAGTGAAACGAAATGTTCGAACTCGTCTGAAAACACGCGCGCCGTTCAGAAATTGGCTTCCAACTTTTTAATTACAGCATAGTTTACTTCTCTACCGAAAAAAATTACATGTAATTACAGACCCGAAAAGACTAAAAAAATATACACAAAATGAATCGAGGCTCATTAATAATTCACGCGATCAAGATTGTTAAATGAAAGAGAGAAAAAAAACCGGAGCGAGTATTTATTATTAATATCGATAACCTCATTAATTATGAACTTTTATAAAAAAATTTTAATTATCTTATTTTTTAGGGTTTCAAATGATTCAAAATTTCAGTGGTATTTCGAAAAAGTAGCCACTTTCACGAACTTGAGAAGTTCGCATATGAAATCTAAATGTTTGTATGTACATCGAAAAAGAATGAGGGTAGTTCGTTTGTCGCATTTTGGTAGCTGTCGAGGAACACACCGAAAATTGGGTTCAAAATGATATTTTTTAAAATTATACGGCATTAATTTCAGTTTCGTCAAAAATAATGAAATTGAAATATTTCAATACAGGTTATGTTATCCGTTATGCATGCAATAGCATGGTGTTCTTGTATGATAACCTGTAAAAATGAAATCAATATGTTTTTGTAATTTTACTGGGGGGTTTGTCATTTATTGTTAATTCTCGTTAATTGATTTGGAAAACTTATTAAACAGTTTTTGCAAATTTATATAATTTTAAAGGAAGGCGGAATTTGAAATAAAAATTAGCAAAATCTAAATTATAAAATTAAAAAAAAAAAAAAATAGAGGCGAGATGTTGCATATACAAACATTATTTTTTTTACGGTTATTGGACTATTTTTTATTTTTTTCTAACGCATGCATATGGTGCGATAATCGACTGTTAAAATCCTAAGTTTCGTAATGAAAACACCAATCTAATAACGATAATGATACACACCTGCCCGATAAATATTTCAATCTATCTCACGTGTATCACCGATTTATTATATTTTTCTTAAATTCTATAATTTAAATGTAGAAAGAAAAGAGGGGAACACGATAATAAAGTCGTGCGTCTTGCACTTTAATTTTGTGAACATGCTAGCTCTACTAATTTAAATAAATAAACAAAGCCACCGAAACGCAATTTAGTTATGTTTACATTAGCTGATGCATTGTTTGATATTTAAGTTTTAAATTTCAGTTATTTAAATAGAGAGGGGACAAATTGTTGCATCATTACACAAATTATGTCTTGTTTCGGTTCAGATAAATTGAATTAAAAAACTTTTTTATGAGCGTTACATATCAGTTAATTTGCATTATTCAAATTTAATAGGGGAAAAGTTGAATATAAGGAAAGAGAGAGGACCCTCATATATGAAGATTTTTTTTTTCGTTTATAGCAGCAAATAATTTGATATTGATATATGCAATATAGCAATAAAATAAGATGAAAAATTTTAAAAATACAAAAAAGTAAGAAATTCGAAATAAAAGGATGTAGAAAATAAATAATCGTAATTTTAAGTAACATTCATACCAATTTAGGCGTGTCCTGAAAAAGAAAAAAGATTAATGGGATGCGCTTTTCTCATATTCCTTCTCAAGTTACATTTTAAATCCCTTTGTTAAAGACTCCTTCTATAGATCCCCGGTGAAACATCATCGCAATTTTTTTTTATCTAAAGAAGATTGGTCCCCTAATATGTGCGCTGCCTCATCGAGCAATTTAGTACTAGTGCAAGCAACAATCTGTAAGGATTACTTATCTCTTACTTCATCTCAAATTGGAACAATTTTTTGGACTTTCCTAAATTACCAAAGTAATGCAGAAAAGGTTAGTTGGATTAATTTTAAAATGCCAACAAGTGGTTAACAACATTTTTTCGGCATCATTATTTCAAGAAACTTTAATGGCGCTTTTACTACCAATTTTGTTGTAATACAAAATTACTTGTCGGCAATTTGTCCGACGTAAAAGTTACATTTTTAAATATTTATGTTATAATCATACAGTGAGGGGGGGGGGGTGTATTTGTTTCAATACTTTGAGGAAAAGTTTTGTAATTGTAAGATTTTCCCTTTTATATCTAAATTGAAAATTAGAGATTTATAGTTCTAGTTTTAGAAATTAAATAACATGTCAAACTTTTATTTATAATCTAAATTGTTAATTATTATATTGATTTTTTATTTAATCGGATAACGTTGTTATTAATTGAATGTAGAACAAAATTTTTATGAAATGAGATGAACAAACTAAATTTAATGATAATTTTGAGAGTTAACACCATTCGAATGAAGTTTTTCGTTTTTGTTTTGTTGGAATATATGAGTAGGTAGGTGATGTTGGTTTTTGTGAAAAATCTTACCCTCTTATTATGTGAGGGATGCGTTGCACTCTCCCCCAAAACCGGCGTTGTGGCTAGAATTGTAATAAAAATAGATTAGAATTGGGTCGTCCGTTGTCGTGGAAAATATGCTTTTAAAGTGGTTCTATTTTATGTTTAATTTATTATTAGCATTAGCATCACTTTAAATTTTACTATTCGAATATGAGAATATTATTTGGGTTATAAAATGTTACTTAAATTTTTTTGTACAATTATTTGTGCATGGCCATAAGAAAAAAAAGTAATTGGACGTTTTGGAAAATTCAGAAGAAACTGTTTTGATTTTGAAGACTGCTAAATTTTTTCTTTTGATAGTGCTTTACATTTATTTTTTGATATCCGTCTGTAATTTTTTTTTTACTCTGATTTTGATTATATCCGTTTTCTGTGGTCCAAGATAAAAAATTAATTCCCGGCGAAAATAGAACTCTAAAATGTTTTTCGGGATGCCCCGAAAGCGAAAAGTCTTGAGTTCTGGTCTAAACAGAATTGGTTTTTTTATAAGTTTAGTATTTTTCATTTAAATATTGTTTCATTGTCCAGTTGAGGATGCTTATGATATTTAACGTTTTAAAAATTTCCATTGTGAGAAAACGGTCATTGTATTCTATTACCGTAATTACAGAATGGAGAGAATCCAAGACACTTTAATCAGTCACTTTTAATTAATAATTAATTGCATTCTTGAAATAATTATTGCCGGCTATAACATCAATCTTTCAATTAATTTTCTAATTGTCGAAGAATACGGCATCGCAAATTTTTTTACGAAAAAAAAAAAATTAATTACAAAATGGTGGTGGTGTGCATCACTAATCTTTTTATCTTGAGTGGAGATATTTTTGAAAATCGGATTTTTTTTTAATTTCGATTTAAGCAAACTAATAAATAAAATATTTGAGACGTTTACAATTTTTATGACTCTGCTACACTAACAAATTTTTTTTGTTGTAATTCTGTGGTAATAGACATAGGGGCTTTGTCGTAAAATGGATTGATGGTATTTTTCTATTGAAGGGCTTCTATTTATGAAAGTATTTGGCGAATCGAGACTTCGAAGTTTTCACGGTGTTATTCCAATCACAAAAGCAAAAAAGTTTAAAAAATCGAAAAGGTGGGAAATATAGTAGTCAAAATTAAAAAATATTTGCAATATCAAGTTAATCCTATTAAATATGATAGAGCTCCCCTAACCCCTATCCAACTAGTCGGTCGTGATTTTGCAGGTGCTGTGGAACTAAAACTGATATTCAACAAGTGTCGGGTTGTAAAAACCATCAATAAACCTTCTAAATCTATCTCATTTTGAATGCACGTAATACAACCGTTTAAATAAAAATTACTCTAATTTGACTAATTTTATCATAAAAAATTTACAAGCGAATCAAATCTACTATACTTACGTATATAATAACTTGTTAATATAATTTCTAGATACAAAGTATAAAAAAAGTGTTATGTTAATAAACATTAAAATAATTAAACATTTAATTACAATAAAATTATAATTGATGCTTTCTTTATTAATAAAGTAATTTAATAATGTCCATCTAAATACCATCGAAGAGAATAAAAAAATGTACCCCCAAAATTACATTTAAAAAAAGAAAGAAAATTGAAATGTTCTTTCTGGTGGTCCTTAATCGTAATTATTATTTTTATCATTAAATATCATTTTATAATACATTAGCAATTTATAAAGAAATTAATTTAATAAAATTTTCTAATCATCTCTTTTAATTCAATATATTTTGTATAACGGCTAACAGATTTTCAAAGATGTCGGTGTTACAATAAGTTATTAAAATATTTTCTGTTTTGAAATTATTCAGTTTAAAATGTGTTCCCAAATTACAATCCCATCTGCCAAATCGATTAATGAGTAATTGGGTAATTAGATCGGCACCGATTTTTTCCCTCGCAATTCATCATTAGCAGAAAATAATTCATAAATCTAATCTGTGGATTATGATTTTTCGTTTGTTAATAAAATTGAGATTAATTCGTAACGAATCTGCCCCCTTTCCACTGCATTATTAGCGTAATGTGGAGTGCCGTGCACTCATACGTTGAGCGGCAACAGCTGTTATGATCTCTCCGTCCTTTTTCTTTAAAGGTACCAAACAAGTTTCGTGTCTACAGGTAGTTGCGGCGACCGATATTCTTAATTCAAGTTCCTCATGCGGGCTCTAGATATTTTAAAAATAAATGGAGTTATTAGTAAGACAAGGAATTCCCATAGGAAAAATATATTTGCGAAAATGTGATGGTCTTATAAGAAATTTTGCCAAAACTCTTGATACTTAGATTAATTACATTAAGCTTAATGCATGAATAATTCAAACCATTTTATGTACAAACATAATCTTTTGAATTTAAAATTGATTGTTCATTGCAAAAAATGGAAAAAATTACAAGAATTGTAAAAACGACCAAACTTCTAATTTTCCATCATTTCTTTCCAACTAATCATTTCATCTCCCTTCCACACACATATTGAAACACTTAATAGAATTTAAATTTTCATCAAAAATATCCATAAACATTGTTGATTGTGAAAAATCTTATAGATTAATTCTATTAGATTATAGTTTTTTTTTTAAACAAGAACGAAATTCACAATCACTTAGATTTTAATTTAAATTGTTTGAAAATGACTTTATACAAATAGAAACTAGTTATAGAAATTCAATATACAGCAGTGTATAGTAAATAGTTGATCAAAACTACTTTGACCCAATTAAAAATTTTCAAAGGGAATGCAATTCAAATAATTAACAGATATTTCCAATTTCATGATTGTTTTATATTTTTTTTTTTTTTTTGTTGAAAAGTTATATGTTTTGTGAGGTTCTACGAGAAAATGGAACCGACGGTATTTATGTTCAGATAATTTGTTTATTTGAAGCGACGCAAATCGCTCATAAAATTGACCATTTTCAAAAAAATTATCAAATTTGTTGCAGCGGATATCAGCAAAAATCAAAATGCATTTTAAAGATCTTGATGTTTGTCATAGATTGAAATAATATTTCGACATTTTTATTAATATAATTTCATTTTTTATTTATTATGCATCTTTTGAATCTATATGGACCTTTTCTCGATAAGTAGAAGTCGAGATATCACGGTAAATGTATTTGGGTTTGTAGCCGATCTAATTTTCAATCTTTCTTAAAAAGAAAATACCTGGAACAGTTTGAAAGAAAACAGTTTTATCATTTGCTTTTTGATAAAATTCTCAATTTTATTATCAATTTTTTATTATGATATTACTTTATAATAATAATTTTGATATAAAAAATTACATCGCTTCAGACGGTTCTTAATTAAGTAAGTAATTGTGTTTTATTGTGATGTAAAAGCAGTTATTTCTTTGATTTTACCAATTATTATTTTTATTTTGCTTTTAATTGTATATACATATATTGATGATTATTAAAATTATAATTAGATATTCGCATAAGAAAAATATGTTTTGTCCCATTTCTTTATTTCAATCAAAATTTATCAAATTTCCATTCTGAGTACCGTTTATCTTTATTTATTTTTATCTTTTCTAGAAACAGTACCTCGGCTTTCTGTTTGCTGTACATAATGAATTAAATATGCGCATTTGCATTTACAACTATTCTAATTTCAATGTATTTGTGTTGTAATTAAAAATTATTTATTGTAATGGCCCATTGTGTTCCGACACACTGTAATTGTTATTATGTATAAGGAAATACGACTTAAAAGTGTAACGCGCGGGGGGGGGGGGGGGGAGAAGAATCCATTAATTAAAAGGATATGCTCGCTCGTGCTCTCCTTTACGTCATTCGTATCCCTCATAAATAACGGAAACTTTGACATTATCATTAAGTTAATGGAGACGACACTTACATGCACCGCTTCTCTTTTTTTTTACTTCTCCTCCGTCTTCCAAAATGCATTAAGATATACCCCAGGAGGACTAGAGCAGTGAAAGTCCCCCACACATGAAATTCTATTTCTGTTTGTTCCCATGCTCCGATTCAAACATATGTCAATACTAGAAATGTTTCGAATAATTGAATAAATTAATAAATAAATAAATTTCACGTTCACAGAAGAAATTTGGTTGATTTCTTCCGTGATTAGTTCAGAGTAAATTTTTAATTATGATCACATCTAAAATTTTATGTTAAAAAAATGCCCAATTGAACATAATAGTTATTTTAATGTTTAGGCCTGAAACTGGCCTTTTACAAGTGCGAGTATAGACTATAGGCCGAGACCTGCAAAATACGAGCACTTATAAAAGAGTTTCAGGCCGAAAGATTAACTAACATTTTTGGGCCAACACTCGTAGAATTTAAAGTATTTTATTATTTGAAAAATAATGACGTTTGTGTATGTTTACAAATTTTGACAGTTCTAACCTCGATATTATTTAGTAATTATTAATGTCAACACATTTACTAACTTTTTACGGGACTAGTACTGTAATCATGGTGTTTCCAGACGATTTCTGATACTGCAAACACACTGATTCAGGCAGGCGGTGCAATAATATTTCTTCCCGAGTAGTCCAGCCGCTCAATATAATTTTTGATAACGAAACTAGGATGATGACATTGTTAAAAGAAACATTTCACAAAAAAAAAGAAGGAAAATGATAATTAATTAAAGATAAAGATAGTTAATAAATGAAATTGGAAAATTAAATTGTCCTAAAATAAATAGAAATATTTTTGCAAGTTTTTTTTTGTTTTGCATTATGTTCCTGTTTCAGTGATGTCGTAAGAAGATAAGCATTTAAATTATTACATCTCAATAAAATAATGTATATAATTAATAGATTTCCGTGCCTTCGAGTTATATAAAAGACCTTACCGTGTTGCCAAGATACAATCTTTAAATAAAATTTACCATTCTATTATATTTCTAAATTTGAATCTCACAAGAGATGCGTGTTATTTCTGTGCGTATTTCTGTATTAAAACAAAAGAAGAGAATTTACATTAGAATGGAATCTAATTGGTTTTTAAAATGGTTGTGCTCGCGCACGCTTTACAAGTGGCATTACATGTAGTAAAAGCAACATTTGAAATATCTCGTGTAATTCCTGGCTATCACACAGAAAACTATTTATATATTAATTGCCCCACATATTTACTACTCTGTAACTTGTAAGAGAAAAAAAAACGTGAGGTTGTTGGAATTGTGTTTGCTATCAAATAAATTCTTAATCAAATGATTCATTTCGTTTGCTAGTTTTTGTCATATAGTTTTTATTTTCTACAGTTATCGGTTTCGGTTTAATATGAACCATTTTTACAAGAAAATTAATATTAACAATAAATATTAGCTTTCCGAAAAAAATCGTATTAATTATGAATAATGCCATCTGTTTAGAATTCAGTCACGTACAACAGTTTCATTCCTTTTATGGCTGATAGATGTCGCACATTTTTTAAAAGTGTTTTCTATATTTTTAACGCAAAAAATTTGAAAAACCCTCATACTATTTAAAAATATTTTTATTTTTTAAAACGAATTCAATTTACTTTTTAACGATGGATCAAATTGTTGATTAACTTTTTTTTTTGTTTTTGTTGCAGGTGAGTTTAATATTCTACTATATTTGGATGACATGGAGTGATTGATTTTACAATTCCTGTTTTGGTAAGAAAATCTAAAAACGATGGAAACACGAATTTATGAATACGAATAGTCATATCTATCAAATTAAGTTGATATTATGCGATCGAATAGATGTTGTTTCAGATTGGTATTCCTTTATGTCATTGAAATTGAACTCAACGAGCTTGTGATTGTCAAAATCGAAATGTATATTCGGAATAATGCAAATACGTTAAAATCCTCATATACGAGGTGTGTTAAGTAACGAGACTGGCAAATTAACGTTCGATCTGGCAAACACTAGGAAAACGGGGCATATAACACGTCTTCTGAATGAGTTTGAAGTTGTTAGAGTCATTTGGTTGTCTGTAGTGATTGTTTTTCGTGAAATAATTTTTTTCTAGTGCGTTCTAAAAGTAAGTGACAACAATTTCGAATAACGATGTGCTATTAAATTTTGCTTCTTAGTTGGACAGTACAACGGAAAATTTTGAAAACTTCAACAGGCCAACGGAGCCCGCCTTTTGTTAAAAGTCCAGGCTTTTTCGTGGTTTAAAGTATTTTCAGAAAGAAGTGAGTCGATTGAAGATAAAGCAACCAGCAAAGGGCCTTCATCTTCAAAAGCCGATGAAAATATCGATAAAATCAGATTGCCGACCAGAATGATCTCAGAAGAATTGAATTAGATTCATCCATCGTTCACAGATTTTAACTAATATCACATATCGAGAACGAGAAACGTGATTTTCTTCGGCACAAAACATCTAAATCACCTAGGTTAAGTTTGGTTTTTGTTCTTTTTTCTTTTTTACTGCTTCAGACCAAAGAACAAAGAAACTGGATTCCTCAAATTTTTTGTACAAAAAGTCAAAATCTGATCTTTTTGAAAGCAATTTAAATTTTTCTTGTAATTGTTTGACCAATTTCCTAAAAATTGTATTTTGACGTAAAAATTCTTTAGTAATTGTTGGATTTTCTTTAATATTTAGAAAACTTCAATTTTTTCAAGCGATTTCCAATCTTTCTAATATGTTTTTGTTATTTTTTCTAGAAAAATTAATTTCAATATTTTCAATTTTATTTTTGAAATTTAAATATCCCAGATAATGTTCGGTATTTTTTCTAGTTAACACCTATATTCATTTTCTTATAATGTTACATTGTTTATTTATTACCTTGAAACATAAGCCAACCTTGCACCTTAACATATTTATTGATATTGAAAGTTTTTGTTGATTTGTTGTTTATCTTTTTTCGCAACAATCTCTTTAGGCGTCCACCTGCCCGTTCTGGCATTTTAAAGCCTTAATCCGATCCCGTTACCTCAGCTTAAAAATTTAAATGTCCATCGAGAGTCTAATTTACACGCACGAGGCACAGCGTGCGCACGCCCTCTATAATGTTTTCATTTCTGTCTTGATTTCACTAAAAATTTTTTAAATGGGTTACACATATGGGAAGTATTTACATGTACACCGGATATAAACTATCAATCTTCTCTATGTAATGCGGAAAACGAATTCGTTTAGAAAAAAATCTATTATCGAATCATTAAATATTTTTTTATTGCATTGCGAGAAAGAAGAATCAGACACTTAAAAAAGAAGAAAAAATTATTAAGTGTAGATAAGGAAAAATTAAAAAAATTTATTTGTACAGATGATGAAAAATTAGAGTAGGTTATAGAAATAAAAAAAAAAACGAAAAATTGAAAAAACTAAAACAAAAGAATATATTGTGTGCATTTTCCAGAAACTTTGCGTGTTCAACAAATGTTGCATTTTTAAAATAAATATCGTCCCGTTCAACTTGTTTCTAGTGAAGAAACATCGTCTTTATTGTCATCTCGTTCCTTATCTTACAATCAATCTAGTAGTACTAACTCGTGTGTGTTAAGAGAAGTGACCTCTGAAACGGATTTCACAACTGAAACTGTGAAGTATACCGAAAAATTAATTGCGAAATTGTGTGCGTTCGTTCAGTTATGAACAATTCAAAATTAATGAGATCTACATGTATAATTAATTCCCGATCCCCATTATTAATCATCAATGAAAATAAATTCGTCATGTTATTAAAATATTAATGGAACATGCATCTCGTTTTAATTTGTAGCGTAATTAAAATAAATTGAGATGATATTTAAACCGAATATGTATATCAAGGGAATATAATTTATATTGATTAATGGATTAAAGGAAAGTGTTTCGAAAATTTTAAAACTCAAGATAGATAATCACGTAACAGTGAAATAATATTTTTTTAAAGCCCCAAAAACAGGCAATTCCTTCATCAAAACAATTTTCACAAACTTGTAAAGTTCGTATATGAAATCTAAACATTTTTTTTTGTTTTTAAATTTTGCGCCATTAATATGTTTTGTCAAAAATAATGAAGTTGGAATATTTCAATGCAGGTTTATGCTATCTGCCATCCGTCCAATAGCACGATTACGAAGCTTGTCGTTGTATGCTAACCTATAAAAATGTAATAAAACGTTAGTAACTAACGTTGCATCTCATTTCCACCAATTGTGACTCGAAAATTATTAACAAAATATAGAAATCTTCAATTTTTACTCGTTTCATCTCTTTCCAAGTAATCAAACCGCCAATCGTTCCAACGTATACAATCTACCATCGTTACATCTTACTTCCACTCATTACGAGACGAAAATTAGAATAAAATTGTAGGAAAATTTTTAGTAAAAACCGATGAAAATTTCAAAATTTCTCTTATTTGACAACCTTCTATCGCATACAATCTACCATTATTACATCTCACTTTTACTTCTGAGATTTAAATGAGAATTTTTGGATTAAATTAAAGATAAAAAATCCAATCCCGGCCAGTCTCGAACTCACGACTTTCCCGCGCGGTTCGCCTGGGAAGCGGGAGGTCATGAGTTCGAGACTCGCCAGGATTGGATTCTTTTATCTTGGACCTATAGAAAGTGTCCGTCTGATAAAAAAAAAAAAAAAATAGAAAATACGAATTTTAATAAATTATTCTTTTGTAATCATGATGTAAATAGATGATCTAATAGATCGGCAATGAAGCTTGTTGTTGATATGTTCCAACCTGTAAAAACAAAATGAATCCTGTAACCATTTTAATGTAATTTAAAATGTTAGCAGCGAGGAGGGGATGAGAAGGAATATTGTTATCGCCTTACTTATTTACTCTATTTTCAAGTTCGTTTTTGTAATGCCCTAAGCATTCTCAACTGGTTTATGTTGTATGAATTCAAAAACCAGAACACAAATCCAGAGGATCCTTCACGAATTTTGTTATTATTAAAAGTTTATCAACATATGTATTTATTTAAGTTTTTCGATGTTTTGGGCAGTTCAGAAAAATTTTACACAGCTTCAATATTTTTGTATGAACTTCATGCTGTTTCTTTTTAAATTTTCCAACATTTTTTGTAACGACAGATTTTCATTGCTTAGTAAATTAATTAAGTTCATAATTGTAACCTTGGAAAAGCGACTGAATTAATCTTTTTTCATCTCAAATCGTATCATCGATAAAAAGAAACTAAATTGTTTCGTGCGATGAGCATGTTTATTTGCCTACGCAATGTTTGTTTCTGTGTGGAAGCAAAAAGTGTCTATTTCGAAATTATAACGTGAACTCTAAACTAGAGAGGTTAGTGAGTCAACGAACTAACGAAATAAAAACAAACGGCGGCGCGGCGCTTATAATAGAAAAAAAAAATAAGACAAGGAAAGAGAGACAGAAGCGTACAAGCATATAAAATATAACATAAAAATATTACAAGAGTAAGAAAAATACGACATATATTTAAGAAAGCATATAATTGCCATAGCAAAGGCCGGGTTGGTTAGAAAAGGCAGATGTTATATAGAAACCAGTAAGTCGGTAGTGGAGACGTGCCCCCGTTATCACATCGCACTTCTTTCATACCTGAGCGCAACCAAGGACGTAACTCTCAACTACAACCATATACCATCGGCACTGTGCAAGCGGGTATTCCGAGAGGAGATTGAACTATAACTGTATATGGCATAGGGACCATTTTATTGGGATAATTACATATGAATATGGGCCGTATGGGCCTTTTCCAAGGGCCTGGTATCCCTTAACAACACGACTTTGCCCAAAAACCAGTAGTTGTTATATGGCTGCTCATGCACATTCGAGAGAGTGTAGTTTACGCACATAACACGCGAGACCTTCGCCTCTTTAAATACGGAAAGCATTTCCGGACACATTAAAATTGAAACATTTGAATGAAGGGGGAGAGGGGCAGTGCAGATCGCACCCACGCAGCAAATGTTTTTGGACATAAAAGACAAAATGTAATCATCCCATTCCAAGAAAGTTAAATATTTCTTTTCTTAGAATTTCATATTTGTATTTTTTTGGGAAGCGACAATCATTCTAAAATTTCTTCGATTATTTATCCTAGCGACATATTAAGTTCTTGGAATGTGGAATTTATATGAAAATTACAATTATACTGCGAATCAGTCGTTTTATGATTATTTCAATTTTTTAAAAACATTTTACCATATTTCCATATTTTTCAACAAATAAAATTCTCTAAAATCTCCTTCGTTGATAAACGGAGTGATATTGTACAAATCAAATTAGACTAATACATATTATGTATCGTTAAAAAATTTAAAGATTTTCTAATTGAGAAAATATAATTTTTTGTATTTAGAAAATTCAACTCTTAATTTTGAGCGGCAATCAAAATATTTAGCTACATTTGACTTGTACTTGTTCACCCTTTTGTGTATATGGTAAAAGTGGGGCGCTATATGATCTGCACATGAAAATTTGATAACACATTCGATTGATTTTCCATTTAACAAACCGTATTTCCAAAGATAAATAATTTCTAATAAATTTTCACTCCTTCCCTTCGCATTCGCCTAACTAATTAATACCGCGAATTATTAAATGCACATTTCAAAGCACACCTACTTATTATCTAATTAAATCATAAATAATAAAAATTGTGCGATCCTCATGATACGGAACGTGCAGCGCAATTTGTAATACAAAAATAATAAAAAAAAAAATTATAAAACTTCATTAATTCAATTTTCATTTTGATGAAATCGATACAGCCCGATTAATTAATGGCATAAAATTGTTATAATTGTCACATAAACAATGCGCATTTTAAAACAAATTTATTCTGAATAATTATACTGATTGCAGTGGCGTTACGGAATGTGCGCCCCCTCCCCCTTTGCCCCTTTCGCGATTTGCTCAAACGGGGACCGCCGTTTATAAATCATATAAAATAATAATGAATTAATTATGTATGTATCATTTCAATATTATCCACACAATTGCTTTTTAATTAATATTCATTTATATCCCATTTGAATTCCATTTAGGAAGCAAAAAGTTTCATTGGGCTAGATTAATAACGATCTTGTTTTTACATCTCATGGAATTGAAGAGTATGTTACTTTGTTGTTGAAAAATCAACAAATTATTATTATTTATTTTATAGCAGAAATAAAAAAAAGGAGATACGTTAGAAAATTTTGAAATTGAGATCTTATTGAAAACATTGAGGAAAATTTTTACAATCAAATTTTCCTTCTCAATGTATATTGATATTATCTCTCTCTCTATATATTGTATATATCAACCTTAATTATTTAATTTCACATATATGAGAGCATGTCGAAAGGTCCAATCAAATCACAAAAGTTTTATTTGACGCGTCGGGACTTTCACAAATTACCTGGCCAGTCAATCAAACTGTTACCCATAAAATGAAATCAATATATTAAAAAAAGAGACTTAATTGAGATAATGATGGGTGTTTTAAATCGAATGGAAAATGTCATATCGTGATATACCCCTTCATTACTGTACATTTGCCCGAAACGTACAATTAATTTAAAATATTTAATCGTCTATAAGATTTTATGTACGTACATAGTACACACACACACGCACACACACACACACACACACACACACACACACACACACACACACACACACCGACATTTAGGTTTTATATACTTTTCAATTTTAATACCATTAAGCGGTATGTCAAAACATTATTTTCATAAATATGATTTAAAAAAGCAAATTAAATAAGAGCAATCAATATTTTTTCCTCTGGATGCTTATAATAACATAATTTAAAGCATGGGAACCAAGTACACATATTTTTTTGAAAGGATGCGAGTAATTTCCTTCTTGAAAATGATTATGAAGAAGTGTAATTAAAAAAAAAAGAAACGGCCGCGTTCTCAAATGACACTGGAGTGTCGGAAGACAAATTAAAACACTTCTTAATTGAACATTCTTTTTGTTTGAAAGTACAGAGGGGTGGTAAGAAACGAGGGATGAACGCGGTGCACCCAGTAATGGGGTAAAAGTTAATTAATCACCATGAGATCAGGAGTTTTCTCACGTTTTCTTAAAATTGACTTTTTACTTGTTACATGTAACTTTCAGCACCGTCACTAATTTTATATAACATCATACCCTTAAACTTGTAAAAATAGGGACTATTCATGGAATCTTTCATACTAATTTAATTAAAATGAGGGTTCAACGTACTTCTTGATGTAATGAAATAATTGTTATTAGCATGATCAGATACAATTAAATTTTTACTTCCAAATTAAATGGGATAGGCTAGAAGTAATCAGTAAATTTGCGTAATTAAAATTTCAATGTTATTGAGATGCAGTTACATTATTAGATTCATTAATTAGCATTTTTAATTAATTATTGAACACGATATATTTAAGTGGATTGCATTTAAATTTCATTTGTTGGATCAAGTTGTGGCATCTAGCGGAATTATATAAAACTATGAACGCGATCGAACAATTTCGCCATCTCTACATGAATAGCTCCAACATATTTATTAAAGAAATTATTTAAAATAGAAATCTTTTAAATAAAATTTAAATATTTTGATGCAACTTTTGTTTGAATTACTACAATCTTTATTATATTCAACCTACTTATTTTAATCTAAATGTTAACACAATTTTCTTAATCATTTGTCTAAAAATTCTAATTAACGACGTAAAATTCAAAAAATCGCCTTCATTCTTCAAAAACCTCAAACCTATGAAATCATTTACAGCTTTCGATTGAGACGGTAATTTCAAAAAGCAAAATAGAGATGTTCCAACAATTAGAATCAAAATAAATAATTGAACTCAATTAATTACATATTTATTTTGTGATATCGTTCACAGCAGTCAACAATTCTTAAAAAATATGATTAGACTTCACTGACCCAATAAAATGTTCACATATAATTACTTCTAAAATAGAATTAGAAGTAACAAGGTTTAATGTCACATAATTAATTTTTCCCATGAAATTTTTATTAGTTACTTGCATTATTTTATTTCACTCTATTATTACATTTAAATAAAAAAAAGTAATAAATCGTTAATTTGGATGGAATAGTGAAATGAACAAACAGCACATTATCGCGTGACTAATTTACAAGAATGAATCCATATTCTATGGATTTTATGGGAAATTGTTCAGTTAATAATCTTTGATAATTATTTTTTCATTCGGTGACACACAATCGCAAATCAGATTATAAATATTAATGACTCAAAAGTATGTTAATTCATGTGATAAGTGACAGATTAAGTAGGTTTGTTTAGTGATAATTAAATGGTGAAAAGGTAAGTTAGATTTTTTAAATTTTGTATCTTAAATTAAATAAATAATGTTTTTAATTATATGTTTTTATAATATGCTTCTAAATTCATCCGGAACTCTAAAATTTGTTAAAAATGTTAAAATGTTTCAATGTTTAAAGATGTTTTTCTAATATTTACAATTCCCAAGAAAAATCTGTTGATAAATGTACTTAAAGTTTTAAATATTCATAAAAATCTGAATAAAAGGAATAAATCTTCTAAAAATTTCAGTACCTAGCTCTTAATATATCCAAAAAACTTTCTGAAAGTAATCTAGAAGAATTCTAACATATTCCAAAAATCTTATTATCATTTGTATCTTAAAACGTCAAAAAGGACTTAAATAAATGTGGGAATAATATTTAAAATTAATGAAACATTGATATCAGATCCATTGAAGTTAATTTGGAAGTAAGTTGGGTTGCATATGTTAGTAAGCAAAGCACCGCTTTAAAATCTGTACGTGAAGATGGTCAAACCCGTCCGCTAACCTTGAAATCGCGAAATAAAAGAAAAATGAATTACCTCTAATTCGTGTAAACATATTTTACAAATAATGTACAACAAATAGCAACATATAAACCAAATGGCTTCCAAAAGATGTTGCATTCACGTTCAATTCATGAAGATCTGATATAAACATTACACAACTTGACAAGGTTAGAATTTGATTTATTTATGAACCAAATAATTACTTCATTAAATAAGTTTGTTTCCTCATTTAGATCTTTTCGTTTGTTACATTTTAATTATTAATTGTTCTGTATAAATTACCCAAATAAACTATCTACATAATTATATCTTAACAATTCGATTACATTTACGTTTAATGATAACTTCATTTGATAAGGTCTCGTTTAAGCACAATCAATGTGCATATGCATTAAGCTATTCACCAATGAAATTTTTCAGATGGAACATCCAGTCAAGAAAATGAAAACGGGCATTGTTGTTTCCGTGGTTTTTGTTGTGTTTTTCATTGTTTTTTTCAACAATGTTATATATAATGAACCTAGGGGACATTATCCTGAAGCTATTACTGATTTAGGTAAGTTGTTACAATAATTAAATCTGCTACTAAGTTACATTTAAATACAATCTCTAAACAACATAATGATTAATTAAAGAAAAGTATTTTAAATGTGTAGTATCAATAAGTTAAAGTTTAAAGTGCCAAATGCCACTTTCATAATCATACATTAAGTTCAATTTTAGTTAAAGAGAAGTCCATCTTATACTTTATTTCAAAGAATAGTTTTTTTTTATAATGAACTTGAAAACTTACATTTTAATGAATGTCAGTTAAATGCGATCATATTATGTTAACTTATAGATCGATTTTGCCAATTATACTCAAATTTGGTATACTTTTTCATCATGTAAAGATTGACATTAATCCCCAAAACGCCAAAATCCATTCACGTAAACTTAACCTACAAGCACTTAAGAAATTCTTAAGATTTGGATTTGGAAGTCACTGCAATTATTCTACATTTAAAACATGTTCAAGTTTCATTTTGAAAGTGTCTATTCTTAAATTGTGTTTTGATTACCAAAAGTTCAGTTTAATGTATGATTATGAAATTGATTCTAATTTACATTATAAACATTTCTATTTGAAGAGAGTCATAAGTTGACTAACAACCAAAACTAATTCTTCATACTGTTTATGTGATTTATTTATGTGCTTCCTTTTATTTTTAGGTACTGTAGAAGGTTGGGAATTTAATACATCAAGAGATGTTGGAAATTATATATTAGGTGACAACACAACAATTTTAATGCCCGATCATTTTTGTGATTCTTCAAAATTTTTAATTGTGATCGTTTGCTCAGCACCTGGAAATTTATTACATCGGATTACCATAAGGGAAACATGGGCTTCTAGTATTTATGCACCTGCAGATTCAGTTAATGTTTATTTTTTAATTGGAGAAACTTCAAATTTAACATTACAGGTCCGTATAATTAACAATAAATATTTTATGAAAAACAATTACAAATTTCTATCAGCTACATTGTTTAATCGTAGTCAAAGAGTACAATCGGAAGTAGGTAACTGAAAGGAAAATTAATTACAAATCAATTTTCTATACCCAAACTTTCTTAAGCCTAAAAAATTAATTTGGAAATGAATTTTCATCATCTGATTTCTGTTTGATTTTAAATTGATTCAATTTACTTGAAACCCTTCACAATTGTTCAGCCATTTATTTAATCGTATTAACAAAATAAATTTATTTTTTAGGAAGATATAATTGAAGAACATAAAAAATACAAAGATATAATTCAAGATCATTTTATTGATACTTATAATAATCTTACATTAAAATCAGTTGTTCTGTTGAAGTTGATTCAAATGCATTGCATGCACAGTTTGTCGTATGTTATGAAATGTGATGATGATTCATTTATTAATATACCTGTATTAACAAATAAATTGAGGAATAATCAGACGTGGACAAAACAGTTTTTGGCAGGTGCTCTTATTTGCGGAGCAAAACCTATTAAAGACCCTACCAACAAATGGTAAGAAAATATTGCAACTATTTAATAAAAAAAATAAATAAATAAAATGTGTTATAGGTACACTCCTGGTTACATGTTTAATGGAAAAGTATACCCAAATTATCTTTCGGGTTCAGCATATTTGATGTCGATTGATGTAGCGTCTATGTTATATGAAGCAGCACTTAAAACTCCAATATTTCATATAGAAGATATTTATGTTACAGGTAAAGTACTATAATATTTTGAACTTACACCCTTGTGCAAATTAAAGGAATCGTTATTAATTGCTTTTTTTTCTGTTGCCAACACTGTTTTTGACAGATAAAAATGTTTTTTGTTAAAACAGCTGTCGTCAAGCGAAACCTTTTTGAGTTTAAGGTTATGTAATGGATTTTGTTGACTATGTCTCGTGTGTTGTGCATCTTATTAAATTAGTTTATTTTATTAATAAATAGACCATCAAAATAGGGCCCATACGTAATGCAATCAGTAATACAACCTGCAGTACGATAAGTCGAAAATCAAATCGTAAGTCGTGTAGTTCCCACCAAATAGTTACGATCTGCAAACAGCGTTATTACGAATGTTCATTTTTGTAGTTTTAACAGTCATTATGATCTGCAATCCGACCCTATGATGCGACTGGTCAATGATCTCCACTGCTTATTTAATATGTTTCAAACTTTTTAAGTACCCATGTTTAGTTAGCACAACAAATACTAAATATCAAAATAATATGAATTTCATTAACTTTTTCATCTGGCGTCTGAATGCACTACAAATTATTAATTTTCTTTTTTATAATTTGTAGATTAGGTCTTTAAAACATCGTTTTCATACTGTCGTTCAGACCCATAAGGGCCCAATATGCACTTCAGCATATTGTTTAATCTGTTAATTAGTACTAAAACAAGTTAAACAACAATATTGAATAATTTGAAAGATTTCTGTTTTGATTTCATCAACATGGTTACTCAACTTTCGATTCTATCTCAACTGTTCCAACTACATTGAACATGTTGAAGTGTTTATTCACCTTTGCTTCCACCTCCTCCTGTAGTTGTTTTCTTTCCATGCTTTTATCTTACTCATCTCTATACAGTATTTGTGTTCTTCCTTTTTTTCCATTTTAGGACTCCATTTTGTTATAGTATAACTTTATGGGTAAGAATTTTACAACTTTGACGTTTAAATCAGTTTACGGCCTAGCTCTAAAAATTGCAATAAAATCTGGTGGTTAATCCTCTACTTATGTTCGCCAGGGTTTTGTGTAGAGGATTGATGACCCACTTTCTGAAAACCCTGGCGAAAGCAGGTAGAGTATTAACCACCATATATATATAGGCATTAAACTGATTTAAAAGTCAAAGTTGTAAAATTCTTACCCGAAAAATTGTACTATACTTGTGCTACCCATCCGTCACTAGATGTTTTAACATTTCTGTAACATACCATTGTGAAATTTTCAATTTTCCAATCATCTTCAAGTAAAGCCATAATTTCCAATATTCATTTATTTTTCAGGAATGCTTTCAAAATATGTGAAAGTTAGACCACGGTCTTTTGCCGGTTTTCAATATGAAGGTCTTCGGAAATTTGATCCGTGTGCTTTCAAATCAATAATTGCATTTCATCACACCACACCAACTCAAATGAAATCGTACTTCGTCAAACTACAAAAGTACACTCCAGCAGACATCGAAAAAGCATGTAAAATACAAGAACGAGCCCGTAATAAGACCTTTAGTTTATTTAAGTATTTTGATAAATTATCCAATAAAAAGACAAAGAAAAAGCGAATAGAATGTTACTAATTATCATCTCATTAAGCTGAAATGCTTTAATTATTTACAATTTAGATTGATGAGATTTAAAATGAAATTATCGTGTTTAAGACAATTGATATTTAAAAGAAAATTTTTGTATACGTATTTGCTTTTATATGGAGCAAACATGGAAATTGATTAATTTTTTTATTTGATACACTTTTAACATTTAAAAGTGTAAATGATTTAGTTTTTTTTTTTAAGAAAAATTATCTTTCAAAAGTTTCGTTTATGAAATTAATTTTGAAACACTTGATATTAAAATGGTGCTGTTCTGCTAATATAAGATAAATTGAGATCGAATGTAAGTGATTTGAATGGTTTATCCGTATATTACAGTGCTTTTGGTGGAGGGAGGAAATTAATTAAAAAATATATGATAAGTTAGAATGCAGGGTTAACAGATTTATAGAATCATCAATTTATTTTTATGGGTAGATTAGAGATGTAGTCATCAACATTTTGAATACAAAAGTAGGAAACAATTTTGAGTTAGAATTTAAAAAAGATTAGGTTTTTTACTGCAGAGAAAATGAAAGAATGTTATTTAATTTCTTGCTTGCTAAGTTTTCTCATAATCTAGTGAAATCTTTCAAGTTTTTTATACTTAGCCTGGTGGATTTTCTTCTTTTTTTTTTATCTGACAATCCTGTTTATATTATGATATTATAATTAAGCATTTTGCAAAAATCTGTAATATATGGATAACCCAATAAATTGTATTTAATATTTTAGATTGTAAAATGTGCTTTCAAGAATTCTAGTTTAATGCATTTTTTCTTTATTCCTTAAATTATTGACAATGACTCATAGTAAATAGTTTTGGGCTTCAAAATATCTCACATCTAATTTTTTATTATATTCTAATGACCAACATTTGATTGTATTGTTTCATTGCTGTGATTAATTTTAGTAACATTGCAGAATTTAATATTTTACCAAACTTAATGGTATTGTTTCCATTTTCTCCAGGTTTTAATTAGTGTTGCCAATCATACTATAAATGGGATTTTTCAAGCAAACTGTGATTTTTCAAAAAAATGTGATTTCACAAGGAAAGTACAATTTTTCATAGCAAATGTGATTGCACAAGGAATATAAAATTTCTCAAAAGGGCATTTTTAATAAAGTTTATTTTTCTGGAAAATGCAATTTTTATAGGAAAATATAATGTTTCATGATAAAATCAATTTATTAAGGAAAATGCGATTGTTCAAAGAAAATAACAGGTTTTCCAAATTTTTCAAAATTGGATGAATAGCAATTTTCAGCATATACTAAACATATAAATTAAAATTGAACTTTTACCCAGCCCCAAATATTTTTTCTATAATAATTAATTTAACGCTATAAATGATGAAAAACCATTTTTTTTTAATTTTCGTTTTTTTATACTCATTGATGAGAAACTATTTAATAAATTTATTTTTGTAAAAATCTAATTAGATTGTGAGTAAAAATTGCGTCATTTATGATATTCCGTAAATGCAATAGGTGCTTACCCAACTAATTTTTATTATTGCGCTAATTTATGACACTGTTATAAATTAAAATGGAAAATAAGACTTTCAATATCAAAATGAAAATAAAAAGAAAAGAAAAATTTTTTCAATAATCTGATAAGACTATTAAGTTGTTATCTTTAAATATTTTTGAATTCTGACTGCAGATTCGGAAAATATATAAAAAAATAACGGAACAGTTCCTTTGTCGCATTTTGGTAGCTGTTGAAGAATCTGTCGAAAAGGGGGGCCAAAGTGTGACATTTTTTTAAATCTTACACCATTAATTTCTGTTTTGTCAAAAATATTGAACTTGAAATATTTCAATCCAGGTTATGTTATCCAGCATACACCAAAATAAAATAAATCCCATAACCATTTTAGCGGAATCAAAAATGTTAGTAGAAGTGGGGCGAAAAGGGAAAATGGGACCACCTTATTCGCTCTACTTTCAAGTTTGCTTTGACAATGCTGGTTTTTCTTGAAGTTTCATTTCTATTGTGCATAATTAAAATACCATAAACTTGAACAATCACTACCATATTTCAAAACTAAATAATTGGCAACACTGGTTTCATTACAATTTCATATTTCATTGTCGTTTATTTGAAGAGAATAGCTTTTTAGGATTATTTAGATAACTAGAACCTAACCTAAAAACTGAAGCAATTTCAAATGCCATTTGATTATAATTCAGGATCGATTTTAACTTATTATTATTTTCATTTCTCATCCTTTAATAATTGTTTTTATTATCTTAATTATTAAATAAATTGATTCTAACTTAAAATAAATCGTAATGTAACATAATCAATTGTTTGAAGTTCTCTAAACTTAAGTCCATAAATGAGTAATTGTCAATAAAGCTAGATTAATGTAATGTTTATTTTTACGGTTGTGATTATAAAAATGAATTGTGGGATTGAACTCGAATATCTTTTTGATATTATAAATTTTTGAAAGTATTAGGATACACTTGAATATATAATAAATGTATTTTTAAAATTGCTGATACTTATCGTTTACACACTAAGAGCATTTTTGTATATTCAAAGATAGTATTGCTTTTAGTATGTCATCGTTAGGATATACATTAGTAATTATATTAGAAAGTGCTGCATATGCTTTACGCATATTTAAATTTTTTTTAATTCCCCCCTAGATGCACACATTTTTAACATCAGTATTATTTATAAGGATATATTAACATCAATCTGTGATAATATTTTTAAATGCACTTTGATGTTTTTTAAACCAGAATTAAAAATTTGAATAAATTTTCTAATAACCTCATTTCATCTAGGGGTGGAAAATTAAACAAAAAAAAAAAAAAATCAAACCCACATCATATGCAAATATGTTTCGATTATTTTTCTTTATTAGAGGATGATTCCTGGTTATCCAGGTTCAAGTCATGACTTATATTTATATTTTCTTAATGAATTCAGGATATGTAGAATAGGACGGAGACCCCGAACAACTTATGTTGTCTTAAACGGCTAGCTCTCAACATAATATGAACGTTCTCTTGTTAATAACATTTTACTATTCTTGACCGTGCTCCTTACAAAGTCCATGCTGTACCCAGTAGATTATAATATAAATACGCTTGTAAAATACATTTTTTTTTTATGTGCATTATTTTGAGGAAATCGAATCCGTTGATTTTGTTTTTGTTACATAAGAAACATTAATCATATTTTTGGTTTAAAACAAAATTTTATGGGAAAAAATATACAAAATTGTGTTTATAAAAGTGATTTTTTTATGTCTAGAAACCATTAACAAAATATAAACATAATCCATAACTTGACTCTGGAAGGCTGTAGGTTGATTTCATTGGGAATCATCCTAGATAAAATTTTAGAATATTTATTTGTTGCAGTTCCTTTTACAAAATATGTGTTTGTTTCCTTTTTTTTTATTAGCCTTATTCGAGAATCTGCAACATTGTACTTTATTTTTGCTTAGTATTAGCTAGTTAATGCATTTTTCAAGGTGCAGTCCAAAGGAACATTATTGTTTTAAAATAAGATTGACCTTTAACTGAACCTTGTAGTATCCCAATTCTCATTTTTTTTCTATACTCAAAATTGTATTTAGGTAGATACAACATGCATTGTTTATTGAACCTAAATACAAATTATATAGAATATATAAGTTAAGAAAATTATAAATCAGTCAATCATTATTGTCAATTTCTGTTTATAATGGTGCAGACTCTCAAACTAAAATATTATAAAACAATGTGCACAAGAAAACCCCATCCCAAATATGTATATAAGTATAAAAAAATATTTATTAAAACAAAATTGTTAAAAACACCAAGTTAATGTTATAGAAGCTTCATAGTTAAATATTTTAAAAAGATAAAATGCAAAGATTGGTAAAATAAACAAAAGGCAGCCATAATTTTAAATACGCACATAATCATCAAATGCGCACTAAGTGTCATTTTAATTTGATTCAAAAAAGCTACAATCTACCAATCTATAAGCATTATTTGTATAATAAAATGAAATAAATAAAAGAAACCTAATAAAATCTAAAAAGGTGCCATAAAAAAAATTGTAATTAAAAATACTAAATATTAGAATTTATTTGGACATATATATGTGTAATTTGAAATATAATTGCAAAAAATATTTTCTTCCAAAATTGTAAATGAAAAAAAAAACAAATATATTTAAAAAAAATGTTAGATAATGTATAAAATGTACGTCCTAATTTTAATTAATTTTTATTGTACAAGTTACTTAAATTAAAATGGAAGATTATTAATAATTCCACGCCTTGAGATTGACATGGTTTCACCAAAGATTATTTTATGAGAACAGATTCCTATTTTATTTTAATTGTAGTAAGGTAATGGGGTGGCTTTTTAATTAATTGTCTTTCATTTGTGTTGTAGTTGAAAGAATTGTACAATTTCAATTCCTGCCTATTCAATTTTATACATAATTATATTATAATTAAGCTTTTTAAAAATCTAGTAATTAAGTGTTTTCTATATAAATAGCAGAATGTTATGTAAAGATCTGACATGATGTAAAAATATGAATCGAGATTATTTTGCTATTTGTAAATATTCCAAATAAATTTTTGTAGATTAAAAAAGAATTCATTTTTATGGAAAAAAAGAAAAGAATAGGTTTTTTGGTATCTCCCCACCACTTAATAATTAAAAATTCATTTCAGAAATCTATTCTTAAAGGATGAGGTAAAATAGTTATGATAATTGTTTTATTTTTGGGTTCGCAGGTTAACTTAGTACTGAACTCCATAAATGTTCGCGCTGGATCTGATGATGATGGTTTATGGACTGCCACAATCTTTTTAGCCAAGTTGGATGAAGATACCATTGGAAATAATGTGTGCGTAAAACTTACTTAAAAGGCTTAATCTCAGCCCCTCCTTTCTTTTTTGGTTTAATTCTTCTTAGTTTGTAATTAAATAATTTTTTATTTGTTTCAGAGTTCCCCATTTTATATGTTAAAATAGGCAACCAAATGTACACGGTCCAGAAGTAAATTGTA
>JAODAH020042739.1:0-15349 GCA_027574865.2 Coproporus ventriculus | reverse complement strand
CACGGGATGAAAGAAGAAGATCTCTATGAACCACTCGAAGAACATAAATCCTCCATGTTAGGAGAGAAATTAGAGACTGCTTGGAAAGACGAGTACAAACGACATAAAAAATGGGCATTGCATAAGGCAATGATAAGGGTGTTCGGGAAGGAATTTGCCTTAATCGGAATAATAACCTTAATACGCGAAGTAGGATTGGTGTAAGTTAATTTACTAAACGAAAATAAACCGATTTTAAATAATTTTTATTGTTTTTAGGATACTCGTCCCAAAATTAATTGGAAAATTTGTGTCTTATTTTGCTAATGAAACTTCTAATATGACTGAAGAAGATGCCTATATCTATGCAGGATTAATAGTTGCAATATTAATGATAGAAAGATTGTTATCGCACCCCAGTTTTATGTGGTTGATGCATCTTACTATGAAAATGCGTGTAGCGTGTAGTTCAATTATGTATAGAAAAACTTTACGATTAAATCGTGGGGCCTCATCTCAAAGTACTGTTGGACAATTGGTTAATTTATTATCTAATGATGTTAACAAATTCGATCAGGGTTTTATCGTAGTACACTTTTCTTGGGTAGCGCCTATACAAACCGCAGTCGGTACTTATTTGATGTACGAACATATTGGAATTTCTGCCTTTATCGGAGTTGGATTTGTCTTATTATTTATGCCATTACAAAGTAAGTACTTAATCAAATAACTGCATTTTCGATTGTCACATTACCTCACTTTTGAGGTTATGTTATCAAAAATACAAAAATAACAAATTAAAATATTAGAATCGTGATATAATAATAATTCAATCAATAAGCGATCCTATTAAACATTTTTATACGCAAATTTATAAAATGTAACATGACAGACAAAATACGTCTTAACTCCTAACATCTTACCTCAAATTATTTTCATCGAACCAAAACTGTTATTTTCACACGCACACACCTTCTATTTTAACTAATTTTAATTTAAATTCTTTAAAAACTAAACTAATTTTACACATTTTTAAAATATCTTTATAAAATGATTCACAGCTTCAAACTTAACTCTATTTCAATCCAAAAAGTTGGTAATAGAATGGAATGTGTATATTTGGTTGCCTATCTATATTCTTGAAAATTCAAATTTAATTAAAATTATTTTAAAAATGCTTTAATTAATTTAATAATATTTTTATTTTTTGTTTCAGTGTGGTTGGGTAAACGTACTTCCGTCCTTAGACTTCGCACTGCCTTAAGAACAGATGAAAGAGTCCGCCTAATGAACGAAATTATATCTGGTATGCAAGTTATCAAAATGTACACATGGGAAAAACCTTTCGCAAAATTAATTTCATATATTAGAAGGTAAAACAATCAAATTTAATTTCCAATCAAACGTTAATCCATAAATTAATTTTAGGAAAGAAATTCAAGCGATCCGTCAACATAAATACTTAATCGGTCTAATGTACTCTTTAGAAGGATTCGTATCCCGTGTTGCTATTTTTATAAGTTTACTTTCATTTGTTTTATTGGGAAATGGAATCAATGCAGAAGCTGTTTTCGCTATTACCGCTATATATAATCTTATTAGAACTTCAATTACGCTTCTTTTCTCAATTGCTATTTCTTCATGGGCAGAAGTGCATGTTTCACTTAAGAGAATACACGGATTCATGACCTATCCAGAGCTTCCTGAAGAGAAGAAGTATTATTTAATGCAAAATGGTAAAATCGAGAACGGTTCGAGTATATTAAATGGTACTTTAGAAAAAGTTGAAAAAATAGAGAAGGCACCGAATTTACCCCCTAAAGTGATTTTAAAGAACGTTTACGCTTCCTGGAGTGAAGAACCCACGCTTGAAAATATTAATGTTGAAATCACACATAGTCAATTGTTTGCGGTTATTGGACCAGTCGGTAGTGGAAAAACTAGTTTATTAAACGTAATTTTGAAAGAATTACCGATTTCTCAAGGTGAATTACAAGTAAACGGGAAAATATCATTTTCGGCACAAGAACCGTGGTTGTTTCATGGAAGCGTTCGACATAATATCCTATTTGGTGATGAATATGATGAAGAACGATATAAAAATGTGTGCGATGTGTGCCAATTAGAAGCTGATTTTGCTTTATTTCCATACAGTGACCAAACGTTGGTAGGAGAAAAAGGAAATGCTTTAAGTGGTGGACAAAGAGCGAGAATCAATTTAGCACGTTGTATCTATAAAAAGGCTGATATTTATTTATTAGACGATCCCTTATCTGCGGTAGATGCAAATGTAGGAAAACAATTATACCGACAATGTATTAAGGGCTTTTTAAAAGATAAAATTTGCATTTTAATCACGCACCAACTTCAATATTTAAAAAATGCCGATAACATTCTTATTCTTAATGATGGATGTGTAAACGGACAGGGTAGTTACAAAGAGCTTCAATACAGCGGGTTAGATTTTGCGAAATTATTACAAGAATTTCAATCTACGGATGAAGAAACCAATGAAAAAAAGAAAATTAAATCGAGACAAAATTCGGTGGCTTCTGAAATGGATGCGGTTAGCATGATGACTGTGGAAGAAGATGAAGATGGGCCGGTTGTAAACCGGGAAGCAATGGAAAGTGGAAAAGTGATGTGGTCTACTTATTCATCTTACTTTAGAGCTGGAGGTAGCTGGTTTGTGATCGGTTTATTAATGGCTTCCTTTATTGTATCACAAAGCGCGTCGAATATAAGCGATTACTACATTACATATTGGTAAGTAAAATCTACTTTGATTTTATTAATTATTATGGATACATACTCAAATTATTACATTACACATAAAAGAAACGGTAAAAATGTACAACCTAATAATTTCCACAAAACATAACCTAAAAATTATAACTATCTGCAATACAAATTGCATTAAATAATTTTTAAAATGAGTTCAAATCAATATACCGAACAAGTTCCCAAGTCACTAAATACTGTTTTCTTTATTTTTGTAGGGTAAATACGGAACAAGGTTTCAATATCTCAAATGAAACTATAGAAGAAAATGAATCGACACGAATGGAAATAATTTATGAATATTCGGCAGTAATAATTGTAACAATAATAGCATCTATAGGGCACTCAATTTTCTTTTTCGTCTTCTTTATGAGATCATCAGTCCGATTACACGATAGCATTTTCATACAATTGACGAGAGCGACAATGAGATTTTTCAACACCAATTTAACTGGCCGTATACTTAACAGATTTTCAAGAGATTTGGGTGTTATTGATGAATACATTCCTATGGTACTTTTTGAAATTTATGAATGCGGATTATTACTACTGGGGGCCATTATTTTAACCTCGGTTGTTTACCCGATATTGATCATTCCATCTATTATACTTAGTTTTTCTTTTTATTTAATGAGAGCTGTAACTTTAGTGACCAGTCGTACAACTAAAAGAATCGAAGGGATAAGTAAGTAAAATTTGTAAATAATTAATTATTTATTATTATTTATTTTATTATATTTGCAGAAAGAAGCCCCATTTTTACGCATATTACTGCTACGATGAGTGGTCTTTCAACTATCAGAGCTTTTTCAGCGCAAACGATTTTGGTTAATGAATTCGATAGATATTTAGACAATCACAGTTCCGCTTGGTTTTTATTCATTGCTTCAACTCGTGCATTTGGATTTTGGATTGATTTAGCTTGTGTGGTCTTTATTGGTATTTGCATCTTCACAGTCCTCATAATAAGCAAAAGTAAATAAAAAACCTAACCTTATTTTTTTCGCACTAATTTTTTTTTTAAATTTTAGATGTAAAGGGAGGTGATATGGGTTTAATAATCACACAATATATGACGTTTATGGGATCATTGCAGTATGGTATGCGACAATGGAGCGAATTAGAAAATCAAATGGTTTCCGCAGAAAGAATTTTGGAATATACAAAATTAGAAAACGAACCGGAAAGGGATGATACAGTCGCTAAAACTCTTCCGGAAGATTGGCCACGTTACGGAAAAGTCGAATTTAAAGATTTAAGTTTGCAATATGAAAAAACCGACCCACCCGTATTGAAAAATTTAAATTTCACCGTTCATCCAGCAGAAAAAATTGGAATTGTTGGACGTACAGGTGCAGGAAAATCATCAATTATCGTATCACTTTTCCAATTATATGAAGTGGAGGGTTCAATTTTAATCGATGATGTTGATACGACTAAATTGCCTTTAAATATAGTGCGATCGAAAATCGCAATTATCCCACAAGAACCCGTACTATTTTCAGGGACCATGAGAAAAAATTTGGATCCTTTCGATGAATACAGCGATGAACTTTTATGGAATGCGCTTGAACAAGTAGAATTAAAAGAAGTAGTCGCCGATATGGCTTTAGGGTTAAGTACAAATGTATCAGAAGGAGGTTCAAACTTCAGCGTCGGACAAAGGCAATTGGTTTGCCTAGCAAGAGCAATTATAAGAAATAATAGAATATTAGTTTTGGATGAGGCTACTGCTAATGTGGATCCACATACGGATGCTCTCATTCAACAAACGATTAGAAGAAAATTCGCAGATTGCACAGTGTTAACCATCGCACATAGATTGCATACTGTTATGGATTCTGATAAAATACTTGTCATGGATTCGGGACGTGTGGTGGAATTCAATCATCCTTACAATCTCTTGAATAAAGATACTGGAATTTTAAAAGATATGGTGGAAACTACAGGAACCGCTAATGCTTTATACAGCATTGCCGAAAAGGTATTTATCACTAAAATTCTTCTTAAGAATAACATAACCTATAAAGACTGAGCTCATCTTATTAATACCAACCATGTTAAGAAAAAAGTCTTAACCTAATTGAAGCAAGAATTTTATTATTCATTTATTTCTTTTAATTTTTAGAGCCACGAAGAAAGCAAAACGAAGTAACAGTGACGCACAGTTTACTTAAGGATAATACATGATGTGATATTATTTATAGATAAACCCAAGTATTAAGAAGATTGCTACTTTTGTATTTGAATAAAACTATTTAATCCATTACTGTTTTAAATTATTTTTGTAACATACAAAACAACATTTTTTAAATCACACTATATAAATAAAATTTTCTTCGAATAATGCAATAAACTGTTAATTTTAACACTCACCCTACATTTCCGTTTCTATCTTGCATGATTGAAAAAATTCTTTGAGATTATATTTTGCTGCAGACCATATTCCAAATATTTATTTAATTAAAAACCTTGCAGGAAATTTTTGACATAAAAATTTCAAAATCAAGGATGATGGCGCCATCTATAAATTAAAAACTGAAATTGTAGTTGTGATGTCAGATATTCAATATCTAAGCCAAATTTAAATTTAAAAACTAAACGTCTTACTTTAAATTTATTTAAAACTTCATTAGGATTATAAATATAATAAAAAAAATTTTAAGCATTTAGTGTTAAATTAAATTATAATATTCTTTTGCGCTAATAGTCAATAGATGGCGTTGTATAAGCGGTCTTCGATAAATATAAACATTATTTTTAATTCTATTTTAAATATTATGAAAGAAAAAGATAAAGTTTTAACATAAATTAATCTACGTAAGAAAATGAAATATTAATATTCTTTCTCTGTGGAGAAGTTATACAGCCAAGTTACAACTTGAATAATCCAAATTACCTTCTGCGTCAATTTAAATGTTTACACGTACTTTTTAAAAATAAAAATTAAATTGTGCAAAAGTAATTCAAAATTTACTTCATAAAAATGTAAAGGGCATAAATTTTAAATTTAAAAAAAAGATGGCACCTAAAGACTCGTTTAATGAAAATGACTTCTTTTTAAATGAAATTTTATATAAATTTTCCATTTTTAAATTTAAATTCTGATTAATTATAATCTAAATTCAGTTCAATCAACTCGCCATGCGCAACTGCGCCAATAACATACACATGGCGACTATACAACGTTGCAAAATAAGTGTATAAATAATAAAAAAAGATTTAAGCACAAAAAAACTAATTAATAAGTAATTAACAGACATTTTGGATAATCAAGGCGTAATGTTGTAATATTAATTATTTACCTTCAATTAAAAATCAATTTTAAAGTTGATTCGGCCTATTTATCTTGGGCCGGCTTTTTAGTTCGCGGTTGTCACATTGTCAAATCGGTCAAAAATGGCGTCTGAATCACATTACAAGAATCGGATGCAAGTTTTTAAGAACAAAGGAAAGGACCAAGATGTAAGTTTTATATTTCAATTTAATCGTAGAAGGAAGGTTTATTCCTGGGAATACATACCCAATAATTCAAACTTGAAAAATTATTTTGATTCTTAAATTAAGGCCACTCATACACATGTCAAGGCACTTAGATATCTTAAATATTCATTTATTTAAGTTATTAATTTTAATCAACTCAATCAAAATAAGTTTTTAAGTTAATTAAGGGGTTAAAATGTGCATGGGGCGGTTTCAATTAGTTTGGTAAGATTCTGCATGTCATCTTATAAATTGCAATTATTACATCAACCTCCCGATTAATTTTAGGAAATGCGAAGGAGGAGAAATGAAGTCACAGTAGAACTAAGAAAAAATAAACGAGAAGAAACCCTACAGAAGAGAAGAAATGTACCGATTGCAGATTCAACCGATGAAGATGATATAGATAGGTCTATAAATTTAGATGAATTGGTGAAAAAGGCTGGAATTACGGATAATCCAACCGTGCAATTACAAGCTGTACAATCTGCTAGGAAATTACTCTCGTCAGATAGGAACCCCCCTATAGATGCTTTAATATCTAGCGGGATCCTTCCGATACTCGTAGATTGTTTGAAGTGCCACGAGAATCCTCCTTTACAATTTGAAGCGGCATGGGCGTTGACAAATATCGCATCTGGAACTTCCGCTCAAACGAATAAAGTTGTTGAAGCAAATGCCGTGCCATTGTTTTTGCAATTGTTGCATTCACCACAACAGAATGTTTGCGAACAGGCAGTTTGGGCGCTTGGAAATATAATCGGAGATGGGCCGCATTTAAGGGATTACGCTATTGAGTTAGGAGTCGTTAACCCTTTATTATCTTTCATTAAACCTGATATACCTATCTCGTTTTTGAGGAATATCACTTGGGTTATAGTGAATTTGTGTCGAAATAAGGAACCACCGCCACCAATCAACACAATTAAAGAGCTTTTACCGGCACTAAATGCTCTCATTCATCATTCTGATACTAATGTAAGTACATTTTTAAGATATTACATTACTAATCTCAAATAATAATAATTAAGATAGAATAGTTCTTCGTCAATTAAATTTCATTACTACATTAAGCGTTAAGGCTATAAATAATGTCCTATTTTATATTATCAGGAATCCGATTAGGAAAAAAAGCATTAATCTATTTAACGGAGTGCTTCAATTGACATTACAAAACGACTTTATGTTGTTGGCATTTTTAATAATTAACAACCTAACCTAAAAGAAGTTACACAATTATTAACGTTTATTGTTATTAATTTTTTTTTTTTCTTCAGATCTTGGTTGACACTGTTTGGGCTTTAAGTTATCTAACCGATGGTGGTAATGAACAGATCCAAATGGTAATAGACAGCGGTGTTGTTCCAAAATTAATCCCTCTACTTAGTCATAAGGAAGTAAAAGTTCAGACCGCAGCTTTACGCGCTGCTGGTAATATAGTGACAGGCACTGATGAACAAACACAAGTTGTACTGAATTGTGATGCCCTATCACATTTCCCCGCATTATTAACACACGAAAAAGAAAAGATTTGTAAAGAAGCTGTTTGGTTCTTATCTAATATCACTGCAGGAAATCAATCTCAAGTTCAAGCTGTTATAGACGCAGGTAACATTTTTTATTTATAATTGTTTTATCAGTTAAGAATCTGAAATTAGATAAATGTTATTGTAAATAATAGATGGGGAATTTTGATTTGAATGAGTCATCCATAAAATATTTTAATTATTCCATTTAATGAGTCATAGCGTCTTTCTCAAGATGTATGTTGTACCTTAAGCGATAAATATCTTTCCATGTTTTATTTATTTTTGGGGTTGGTAGTGTACGTTTTTGTTTGTTTCAGGTTTGTTACCTCATATAATAAAAAATCTCAGTAAAGGTGACTTCCAAACACAAAAAGAGGCAGCATGGGCAATAACAAACCTGACAATCGGCGGAAACCAAAATCAAATTGTAAAATTAATTCAAGAAGGTGTAATCCCTCCGTTCTGTGACTTGCTAAGTTGTAAAGACGCTCAAGTTATTCAAGTTGTTTTAGACGGTATTAATAATATGCTCAAAATGGCCGGACCTCAAGCTGATCAACTTGCGAACATGATTGAAGAATGCTATGGATTAGACAAAATTGAAGGATTGCAAAATCACGATAATCTAGAGATTTATAAATTAGCTTACGACATAATCGAACAATACTTTAATGGAGAGGTAATTTTTTTTATTCTAAAATTTTACATTAAATATACAATGAAGTTGAAATATCTGTATGGATTATGTTTTAACTTCACGTCATTGGTCACTTAAGTTTGATGTAATACCAAACTTCAAACAAAAAAATTATTGAAATTTGGTCAGAACTTCTAGTTCTATATAATGATTCCCATAGGTCCGGTTACATTCAAAATAAATAAAATTATTTCATTTTCGTGTTTTTGTTTTTAGGATGAATGTGATCCAAATCTGGTGCCACCTGTAGGCAGCGCAGGATTCCAATTCGATCCCAGTACAAACGTGCCCAATGAAGGATTCAAATTTTGATTTGTTTGTGTCTTTTGCTACAGGTTACGCTTCCACATTTTAAAATACAACACACACACACATTACACAGTAAAAAGTTCGATGATTTCATGTGGAAAACGACTGCATGTATATAAAAATAAAAGATAAGAATATGTTCATTTACACTCAGCGGTTATTTATATGTGAAATACGATTTGATTCATTATTTTCACATATAAATTCGTATAATAAACCTGTTTGATTTACAAGATCTAGTTAAAGTTTCCTTTTATTTACCTGTCAAAATACTACATAACCTCACAGTTTGAAATATTGTATGCAATGTTTATTTGACGGTTAAACAAATTAAAATTTAATTCGGTTTCTAAAACAGGCCATTATTCTAAGTAAATTAATTAATTAATTAAGTAAACGCTTGTTTTAGTCATTCCTTCAAGATGAAATTATTGAACTTGTAAAAAAAATATGTTCAGTAAGCGAAGATCTTATCACGATGTTTTTTTTTTTTTAATTTCTGTAGCACATTTAAAAAAATGTGTATTCTTTTTACAGTAAAATATGTATATTGTGCTCGTGCTACGATCTCCAAATACTTAACAAAAACATCGTTTCTAATTCTTCATTAAAAATGTTAGGTTAAAAAAAAATTTTTAGCAAATGACTTAAAAAAATAATAATAATAATTACATTATAAATACATATATAACGTTTATAATTTTAGATAGTATAAAAAATTGTTGATATTACACGGATAACCATTTGCTAAGAATTTTTATGACTTTTTTCTCCCCTTTTTACCTCAATCCTAATAATACGTTTATTTTTATTTTGTAATTATATTTAAATAGGGTTGTATAATAAATTATAACTTTTATTCGAGACATATTTTCCGTTTAGATTCAAAATTATTTTTATTTAGGAAGGAAAATTATTTAATTTTTGTATTACATAATAATAATATGTATCAATACATAAAATTTGGTTAATTCATGTACATTTATATAGAATAAACATGTTTTAAAGTCTAAAAATTGTTGCAAGTTTAGTGCTGCCCTCTATCCTAGAGGTATCAAAAAATAACGAAAACATTTTTCAATTTTTTTTTCAAAATCGTTGAAATTTTTTCATTTTCATTGCTTAAAATGTGCGTTAAATGCATTTTTGCAATTGCAATTTTTCGTTGTGATTAATAATTTTTCTTTGGCCCCATCCATTAACCTTATTTCGGTATCCGATGGGAAATTGACACTTAATTTAAGTGATCCACGTGTTAAAATCAATTTTTGTGGATTTAAATAGCAGTCTTCAAAGCTCTTGTGCTTTTTTAAGTCTTTAATTGTGGGGCAGTGTTTTGTGAATTTCTTTCTTCTCGACTCTGTCGATTTTGGTTTTTTTGTCGTTTCTTGATTTTCTTTTTCTATGATTGTAGGTAAAGTGGCGATGTTTGGTGGTACTGATTTGCTTCTTTGTCTTCCTAATTTTTGTTTGGGTGGTTCCCATGGTATACGTTCTTCTGGATACTGAAAAATATTTTAAAAAAATGACGTAATCTCACAAAAAAATTTACTTCATCAAAATGCTCATAATTATGTATTTGAAAGGTATCTATCCTTATATCATTCCTGCATTAAAATCATTTAATACATTCCTAACCTTAAAAATGTTAAATCGTATATTTTACAAAATTTTTTAAAGTAGTAAAACGTGAACCTTTTGCTTTGGCATCTTTTTAGGGCTGCAAGCTGAACATTTAGACTTTCTTAAATGTTCCATGTTAATCCTTTCTTCTTCCTCCTCGAACGATTCTAAAATTGTCTTTGGAATATTGTCATATTTCGTAACACGATTTAAAAAACTAAAAAGAAAATACACTTAAGAAATTAAATGTATCTAAAAATTAAAAAGTAGAAGCGTCAGTAATTTTAATTTTAAAAATTAATGAAAGTTCGTTACTTAGGTAAAGGTTTGGTCCAATAATTATCGACTCTACTAGTTTTCATGATGTAATTCATTTTCCTTAACAAAATTAAATTTTCATGTTCGATTTTTTTCGTTCTTTCAATTTCTTTTTGTTTTTTCTTTAATTTTATTGAAACATGTGCTCTACTTTCTGGAGGCCTATTATCAATAACAGGTAAAGCGGTTTGTACCTAAAACAATTTTTAAATTATCAAAAAAAAAATATTGAAATTCAAAAACATTTTACTTTTCGCAAATGATTTTCATATTTTCTTTGTTCCCACGGTCTAATCAGAATTTTTTCTCTTTTAGTTAACATTTTTTTAATGAAAATTTTAATTAAATTTTTGTGATGATTGTTGGGGGTATTGTCAGGTTGCTAAGTAATTAACTATGTTTGTATAGGCAACACACATTACATCATTACTCTTTTATCAAATTTTCTTAATAATTTAAGATTTTATAATATTCCTATATAGATTTTAATCAAAAATTCTAATTTATTTATTTTATTAATTAAATAAATATTTTTTACTTGCTTTTGAAATTCCTACCATATTAAAGTCGGTAAAACAGTTAACTTCTTTTTTTAGACTCTAAATGTCAAAGTGACATTTTCTCAAATTACAATTAAAAATGTTTAAACTACAATGTACCCCACAAACACAATGATTTTATCCGTTGCATGTTAATATTAATTGTGATCAACGTATTTTGTGTACTGATCAGTGCAATTTTAGTAATAGGTTATATTACTTATATCATCAAGAAGATTTACAATAAAATGGATCCGGAAGATGCAAAGTTTATGAGAACGTAAGTAGATTCAAACCTTTTAACATTAAATTTAATTTAATATAATGCAGGGATAGAAGACCGGGAACATTAGATGTACATCCGACATTATGCGCAATCGTTTTAAATTATGAGCTTGAAGTACAGATACTCGGACAGAATGAGAATGTTTTATACGGTGAAAAACAGGTAAAATTTAAAATATTTGCGTTTTGGAAGTTTTGTATTCTATTTACTTATTTATTTTTATTTTTTTTAGAATTTAAAGAAAATTATTGATTTACCCATGTTGAATACACGGACTGATAACCATAGTTTAGCAAGGGAAATTCTTGCACAATGCGATCTTATACATCCTTCCAGATTGGTGGAATTGGAACAAACGATATATTATTTGAAAAAGCGTAAATTGACGACTTCCATCAAAGGTAAACTATTTTTTTTAAACTCATTATTAAAGAGATTTTCGATTCATACAGCAATTATGGGCATTATCCTAGCAGAACTATTTACAAGGTTACCAGCTTTCCGATTTACATGAGCAACATTAATATTTGAAGGTCTATCCACATATGGTAATCTTAGTTTTAAAATATTTAATGAGCAAAGTAGGTCATGGTTTTGCAAATTGTATCAAGTGATAAAGATAGAAAAGGAGGACAGAGTTGACTGGACAGAAGCGTCATTTATGACCATTCGGCGTTAGTTATAACCTATAAATTAAATATATATGCAACTTTGTATTTAAAAAGTGCAGATAGCCAACAAATTTTAATTTTTATATTTCATTGTAGATATCGATTCAATAAAAAATTCACCGACGGAACCGGAGGGAGCAAACATTAATAATTTAAATGAATACATTGAATATTTATATGAAGGAATACCAGAAAAAATTAAAGCGTCCATGTTGATATTGCAACTAGCAAGAGATCCTGAAAATTTGGAAGCCCTATCAAAAAACGGTAACGTACTTAATTGAAATAACCAATTTATCCGCCTCATTTGCCTTTTAATTTCTAGAAACGGTTCTTAGTGCCCTCACTAGAGTTTTAAGAGAAGATTGGAAAAAGAGCATTGTCCTCAGTACGAATTTAATTTTTATATTTTTCTGTTTTTCAACATATTCCTGTTTTCACCATGTTATTTTACATTACAAGGTAAAGTGAGGTTAGGTTTTGTTTATATCTTATAAAATTATTTATTTTAAGATTGGATCTTTGTGCATGAATGTAATCGCATACGAATTGCAACGTTATGAAGAATGGAAAGCGGATTTGGAAGGTGGGAAAACACCCGAACCGATAATGCGCCGATCTACTTCAAATAGTAGTAACCTTTCGGAAATACCACGCAGTCGCATACCGGAAAAAGTACGTCCGAAATCTGGAAATTTCACAGATGTAAATATGAAATCTGTAATGGAAGGAAGTGTGTATGATGATTTAAGTCAATCTACTGAGAGTATTGAAGATAAAAAGCAAATGACGGATGCAGAAAAAGCGAAAAGATACCGTACGTTAATAAAAAAGCAGGAACAATTGCTTCGGGTTGCATTTTTTTTATTATTAAATATAGCAGAAGATGAAAATGTGGAAGAAAAAATGACAAAGAAAAATATAGTGGAGTTATTAGTGCATACGTTAGAACGGGAGAATGATGAGTTGCTTGTGCTCGTACTAACTTTTTTGAAAAAGCTTTCAATTATGCAAATTAATAAAGATGATATGGCGGAATATAATGTAATCGATCAGTTACCGAGGATGTTACAAAGCAGTAATGTGGATGTGGTACACTTAACCTTAAAATTACTTTACAATTTATCTTTTGATGAAGAGTTGAGGATGAAAATGGTCAAATTGGGATTGTTACCCAAATTTGTCAGTTTATTATGTAAGTATGTACGATTTTAACTATATTAGTAAGTTTAGAAAAAAATTTTTTTTTTTTTAGCTGATGATCGCCATCAGGATATTGTAATAAAATTGCTTTATCACTTAAGTTACGATGATGATGTTAAAGCCCAATTCGTATATACAGATTGTGTTTCATTGGTACGCATGAAATATTTTGTAAATTAATATAAAAATAATTAAACTGATTTTATTTGTAGATTGTGGATATGTTACTTCTTAATATTGATGACCAAGTTGATCAAATAATGGTTGCTCTTTGTATAAATTTAGCTTTAGATACAAATAACGCCCAACAGATGGCAGATAACAATCGATTGCATAGTCTAATGACAAGAGCTATTGCTCATGAAGATTTCCTTTTGATGAAAATGTTACACAATATATCGGAACATGACAATACAAGACCAAGTTTTATAGTGAGTATGTCTTTATACAAAAAAAGAAAACGGTTTTAACATTTTGCTAACCTCAATTTATAGGATTTCGTTGGGGATCTTGCAAAAGTAGCAACAGAATCAAAAAAAGAAGATTTTGTTTTGGAAAGTATCGGGGTCCTCTCAAACCTCCATCTTCCTAACCTTGATTGGGCAGAAATATTCAAACATTTCAAAATGGACGATTGGGTGAAAGATATTTTAAAATCAAATAATTCCGAACCAGACATGATTCTACAGGTACATTTTTATATATTTAATCAAGAAATCAATTCGTTTATCACTTGCTAGAAATTTAATTAATAATATTGATTTTGAAATTTTTATTTTTTAGGTTACAGTACTACTTGGTACAGCTGCACATGATGAAGGATGTTCCTCTTTAATATGTTCATCTGATATTGTAACGTGCTTGATTGATTTATTAAAAACTTATCAAGAGGATGATGAAATTGTTCTTCAAATAATTTACGTGTTTATGATTTTGCTTTCGCACGAAGAAAGTATTCAGTATGTAATTAACGAAACTGAAGCCCCGGCTTATTTAATAGATTTACTGCAAGATAATAATAATGCTATAAGAAAAACATGCAATATATGTTTGGATATAATTGCGGGAAGTAATGCAACATGGCGGGAGAGGATTAAAATTGAAAGATTTAGGAATCATAATGCACAATGGTTGCAAATGGTGGACTCCCAACAATTAGAACCAGAAGATGAAGAAGAAGATACGGAATTGCCACCATATTTAAACACACAATATTTAAGCACGTCCATCGTTCCACCTTTAACAGGTACGATTTAATTTTTTTTTTTTTAATAATCTACGATTTTTTTAACCGTAGATATAAAGAGTACTCAAGATCAAGAAATAATTTCACATAAAGAGTTGGAGTATGATTATTTTGAGAAGCCTGAGAGCAAGTGAGTTTTTAAAAATCGTCCTTACTTAAAAAAAATATTAATTTTTTAATTTTTTTAGCATTTTACAAGATTTTGAAATGGAATCAATGTAAACACATTCCAGATTTTATTTATTCTAGTCATACCAATTTTGTCGCCCAGTATTTTTTTATATACATATATAATTAAGTAGTATTTTTCCCTCTAAAATTGTTGCATTTGCAATTAAAATAAAGCTTAAAGTGTCTAAACGTAATATTAACACAATTATTAAAGCACATAATTATTTACTGGGCAGTGCTTTAATTTATTTAATTTTTTTTTGTAATTCCTGTGCACTCCGTATTAATATTTTGAAAATGTAACTGTAAATTAAGATTTAAAATTTTTTCTTAGGTAAATATTTCCCTTATCTAGTCTTGTGCCCCATTTTTAATTTAAGATCTCATTGTGTAGTAAATAAATAAAAATATATTTATAGATTCACTACGATTTACATTTGTGGTACTAAATCGTAACGATAGTAACCAAACAAACCATTTTATCCGTCCCTAATGAAATAATACACGACTTTGA